>ML319831.1:0-18443 GCA_005239505.1 Nicotiana paniculata
TGAGTCTTTACCGGCTACCGTTTGAACCGGACTAGTTGTATCTCTATCTGATACAGTAGATTTATTAACATTTAGAGGAGAATGTATACCCATCTCATCCATTTTTTGTTGGGATGGAAAACCCTTGGCTTGAGCTAATTCATGCTCTGTCTGTCTTAGCTGTTTTTTCAGAAACTCCATTTTTTTTTCAAGATTTGTATTTTCTTGGACCAGTCCTTCATTCTTTTGATTTAGCCTTTTGAAGGCTTCAGTCATGGAGTGCAGTGGTCGCAAAATATGATTTTGTCTGTATCTTTCTGTATATTGTATTGTGGTGTTTTTTCTGGGTTCTGTCTAAGGGATGGTGAAATATAGTAGTTTGGTCCTAAATTTGCTCTAGCATAGTCTAAAGCTTCCGTAAAATCATTGAATCCCTTAAAAAGTGGTTTATCTACATCTTTGATTGAGTCTATTACCTCAATCCAAGTATGAAAAATTCCATTTATTTTTCCGTGTATAACTACATAAAATTTAAACTTTTTGTCTCTATTTTTATCTGTAAAATACTGTCCCAGAGCATTTAAAGATGCGATGAGATGTTTTGTGTCTTGCTTGTTATGTGAAATCCATATATTGTCTATCAAACACTTTTGTTGTCTATCTATAGAGTGATCTGGCAAATGTCTAAAAGTCAGATTAGATGAGGGGTATGCAATAAGATTGTATTTTCCAAAATACATTCTTTCTAAAGTATTGTTTACTAAATTGTGAGGTCTAAATTGTACATTACCCAANATTGTATTTTCCAAAATACATTCTTTCTATACATATATATACATATATATATATATATATATACACACATATGAGGTGAGGTTGTTGTTGAGTTCTATTGTGTCAATCATGGTCTAGAACTTGCCCCAAGTTTGTTTCAAGACGAAATTATAGGTTGTGCTTGGAATAGAAAATGAGTTTAGGCATTCTTTGGACTGCTTTTACCTTTAATTACCTACTCTTGACAAGATTATCCTAGTCACCCCTTTTGAGCCTTTAGACTTTTATTGTCAAACACATTAGAAGTCCTTTTCCCCTTCTTATGATAACCTATTTTGATGTCCCGACTTTCTTAACCACTTGAAATTACAATCTAGGCCAAAAGTCTAAGTTTGGGGGAGGAGATGAAAAAACTGTGATATGGAAGCTACTTGAAGGTGAAGTAACAAGATTTAAAAAAAATTAAAAAACAACAATTTGAAATAACATGAAAGAATCCTTCCTGAGTTTGAACTCATCAACAAGACATGAAAATCGACTTCGTCCCACCAATGAAATAACATGAAAGAATCCCTCAAAATCCTCCTAACTCCAGACCGTATACATACCTACAGAAATCAAGCACCCAATAGCCCTCTTTACCTCCCAAGAGAACTGGTCCCGTCATATCAAAAATCATCTGAACACATCCCGGAGTCGCAATATAATCACCATATGGTCATCCAATCACTCATCGAGCCACAATTTTCCACACATAGGGACACTACCGCACATCTAAGTTCAAAAATACAAGTTCACCCAACTTAAACTACCGAGCCTAAGCTGCGGTCTAAACCTAGCCTCAAGTCCTCCAGTCTGGTCCATCAACAAAACATAGAAAACACATCTCACACCTCATACGTAGAGTCAAAAGCCATCGATGCACAGCTGATACCGAGTGTTCACATACGCATACGAATAAGTGGAAGAAATTCAAAGAGATATGCTTTAAGATGAATCAATGAAGCACGATAAGGAAAAAGACGGGAAGTTTTATCCTAAATTCCTTGTAGCCTCTCGAAGATAGGTATGGACGTCATCATACTGATCCACAAGACTCTACTAGACAATTGGTCGTGACTCATAAAACCTATGAACCTAGAGGTCTTATACCAACTTGTCACGACCCAAAATCCAACTAGTCATGATGACACGTAACCTTACCCAGTAAGCCAAATAACACACATCTGATCAAAAGAGACTTAACTAAGAAACTAAAGATAATATATCTTACTCTAATACATTCCCCAAGGACTAGTAGTATAAATCACGAGCTTGTAAGATTTAGAATTTACAAAGCTGGTATGAAATAAAATACATCGTCTGTTTGAAAAATACATAAACAAAGTTTTTTAGATCTAAAACTACCACGAACAAGGGGCAGCTACAACCGGGATGCAGATACATCTTTGATCTAGCTCCCATTGAAGACAACAACATCAGCATCCAACATCTGTACGCAAGGTGCAGAAGTGTAGTGTGAGTACAACCGACCCCATGTACTCAATAAGTAACAAACATAACCTTAGTTTGAAAGTAGTGACGAGCTTGGACAAAGGTCAAAATCCAACACCGATAGTCAAGAAACCTCTCAGAACAAAATAAATAAGCAATGCAAGTAATAGCTCAAAATATGTTACCCCACTCATTCACAATTTACAGATAAATCAGTATGCTTTCTCTTTTCAAGTACAATAGTAAAACCCAAATCTTTCACTGAAATCACCAAAAATAGGAGTAAATTTGAAAACTATGATTTTTCCCAAATTCTTTCTTACACGATAAACAATTGCATTATCACATGGCATGAGGAAAGTACATCTCTATGCCTACATGTCAATGTTCATACCAATACAATGCAACATAGTGATCAAATCATATTCATGCTACTCATGCCTCACAACCACTCATGCCTCAACACCACTCAATCCTCATAGTCACTCGTGCCTCATAGTCATTCAATTCTCTTAAATAACTCGGCGCTCGGCACTCGCACTCAGTAGGTACCTGCGCTCACTGTGGGTGTGCAGCCCGATCCCATAAATATCCTCACAATCAGGCCCTCAACCTCACTCAGTCATGAATCTCTCTAGTCTCTCGGGCTCAAAAATGTCATGAATAATCAGCCCAAAATGATGATATATTGTGTCAATGAATAACTACAGAGACTGAGATATGATATGAAATGAATGAATATGACTGAGTGCAAAATTACAATTTAAATATATAAATCAACATCAGAAATGACTTTAGTGGGTCCTAATAATATCGGTATATGCCTAAGCAGGATTTCCAACATGAGTCACAACTCAAATTTTTGGACGTCTCCAATTTTTGGTGTCGTTGTCGGGAAGTACGGTGTTCTTGTGTTAGTTTGATTTGTGTGTGCCTGTTGTAGGTTACCAATGGCTAACAACAATGACCTTGGTTATTTTCCTCTTGGAGCCATTGATGAAGATATGGTAAATAAAGAAGCGGCCCCGGTTCATGGAAACCGGTGTGGTGGAGGGCAAAACCAACACCAATCCCCGCCACATCCACACACACCACCTCCATATGGCCAACCAGCTCAACAACATGTCACACTAAATGATGACTATGCAAGTGAAATTGTTCCCCCTCATTAGGACGAGAAATTTTAAAATTACAAATGTCATGCTCACGTTGCTCGAGCAAAGAGGTTACTTCACTGGATCACCTCATCAAAATGCATACAAGCACTTAAAAGGATTCGTAGATACTTTTTGGTGAAGTAAGCAAACAAATGTGTCCGCGGACGCTTTAAAATTGAGGTTATTTCCTTTCTCCCTAAGGGAAAAATCTTTGGATTGGCTAGAGATCTTACCCAACCATTCTATCCATACTTGGGATGAGTTTTTATTGCCAAATTCTTCTCACCCGGGCACATGGCTACATTGAGGGATGAAAGCTTGGCATTCAAGCAAGAACCGAATGAGCCACTTCATGAAATTTGGGAATGCTATAGAACCATGCTGAAGGAATATCTTACCTACGATTTGATCGAGAACATGTTGCAACAAATCTTCTACCGTGGGATTAACCCAACCAATCAATGTGTAGTGATCCAATTTGCCGATGGAAAATTCCTGACCACACATTACCTGAAGGCTTGTTCCATACTTGATGAGATGACATAAACTTCATCCGCTTGGCAATCCCCGAGCAAATGTTCTCCAAATATGATTCACCTCACAATGGAGTTGCAAGATCATGGTCAAGCCATTGCCAAGTTGACCACTACTATGAATCAACTTGCAAAAGCACAACTTCAACAAACTCAAGCATCACGACAAGTACATGTCGTTCAACTTCAACCTCAAGAGGAGATGTACTCACAAGATAATTGACGCTACACTCAAGATAACTCTTATCAAGAAAAAAATGAGGAAGTTCAATTTGTGAGCAACTATGAAAATCAACGAGGTAACTTTCAAGGATCTAGCCAAGGACAATGGACGCCGAGTAATAACCAAGGCACTTGGGGAAATAACAATAAAGGAACTTAGGAAAATAACAATCAAGGAAACCAAGGTTGGAGTGGCGGTAATCAAGGTAATCGAGGTGGTGGATCTTCACAACAATATCAACAAAGATCCTACCAACAACCAATGTGACTATTCAACTGTTAACCAACTTTTAGGGATGATGGAAAGGATGCTGAAGAATCAAGAGCAATCCGACAAAGAGAGACGAGAAATGAACCAAGTGGTGGCTTCTTATACCACTTCAATCAAGCAAATTGGGACTCAATTATGTCAAATATATTCTCAATTGAATGTGAGACCACAATGATCATTGTCTAGTGACACAATTCCAAATCCAAAGAGAGATGAGGATTTAAAGCGAGTGTTTGCCATTTCCACAAGGCGGAGCAATACTCTAAAGAAGATATCCATTGTAGTTGAGGATGATGATGATGACGACGAGGAGTTGCCTCCCAAATATGTTTTTCCTAAGGTCAAGACCCCCAAAGTTCCTAAGTTGGATCTTCCAAAGGTTGATGATCCTCCTAAAGTTGATGAAGTTCAAAAGCAAGATGTACCTCTCATGGTCAATGAGAGGCCCGAGGTGATTGAAGTTACCAAGTATGCAGTGCCAATAGTAAGTCCGATTGTTGTTGAAGAGGTGCACCAAGCACCAAGAACCTCTCAAAATGCAAGGGAAGTCCCTAGAAAGGATAAAGAACCAATCAATGAGGCAAACAAGGACGTACCTAGATTGTACAAGCAATTACCGAGACCGCCTCCTCCGTTTCCACAAATAATTGCAAAGAAACAACAAGAAGGCCAATTGCAAAAGTTCTATGATATGTTGTATCAAATCACCATAAATGTGACTTTTGTGGAAGCTCTTGAAAAGATGTCGGGTTATGCTAAATTCATGAACGACTTGGTCTCTAAGAAGAGAAATGTTAATTTTGAGACCATCAAGGTCACCAACCAATATAGTGCAATCATCTCGCAAATCAGTGTTAAGAAGATGGAAGACCGAGGAACTTTCACTATTCCATGTGCTATTGTGTTGACAAGCTTCGCAAAAGCACAGAACGAAGTTCCTCCATAGCAAGAAGATCATCAAAAGGGAGTTTCACCCGGGGACTTGGTTGTTCTTTACAATACTAGATTTAAGTTGTTCCCGGGCAAGTTGAAATCAAAATAGTCAGGGCCATTCAAGGTTGTGGATGTTTACTCATTTGGTGTCGTGGATTTGGAGTCCGTCGATGGTAAAAGGATCTTTAATGTGAATGAACAACGGATTCGACATTATTTGGGCCGCATTAATTCAAGAAGAGTGGTCTTGGAAGTTGAGTTGGGGAACCCCTAATAACATCTTGAGTTGTGTTCGGTATTGCATCGTACCAGGATGTTAAATAAGACGCTTCTTGGGAGGCAACCCAAGTTTTTTTCTTTTATCTTTTTCAATTTGATTTTTATCTTGTTAGTTTAGCTTTGTTTTTGTTTTATTCTTTTACTTTGATGGGTTTTAGCATTGTGTGGTTGTGCAGGTGATAAAACTGAAATGGAGAAGCTGAGAGTTAATCATAGTTGCAGGTAAAATCGTGGACCTAATCGTCTCCACGTTTCTGTTCGTGGGGTAAGGCAGAATCTTCTTAAAATTGCAAACAACGAGGTTGGCTCCACGATGGAACATTATGTCCACGTTCATTAAAGTGAAGCAACAGAGCACCACAGAGGATGTTACACAACAACTACGGGTTGAGGACGATATCTTGGAGGCAGCATCTCATCAGGAGAAATCCACTCAAGCTTGAGTCTCAGGGATTTCCCTCTCCTTTATGCTTTGTTTTATTAGCATTAGGGACAATGCTCAATTTTTGTGTGGGATTGGGAAATTTCTTGAGAAGTTTTTCTTTTGGATTGTGAAATAATGGTAACTTGAAGTGATTTAGTTCTTATTTGAAGTAAGTGTTACTTTGAATATTTGGTGAACTTCAAATTGCTTCTTTGTTCTCTTTTACTCTAGTTAAGTTTCCTTTTTAATTGCATAATAATTATTTGGTTTTTTTTAATACCATGGTTCTTTCCAAAGGTGATTTTTATTTGAACCGGGTGACTTTACATGCTTTCATATTTTGGTTTAGTATAGCTTCTTTAGCACTAGTAGTAGTTATTAATGAATAAAATCTTGAATTGAGTTCCTCCGTTGGTAGATATTTGTGTCTCATCTGGTACCAACACATTTATCTACTTGCATATGGTTCAAAACTAGTGTTTGATTTGTTTTTACGATGGGATGGTTATCTTAGTGACTTTTAGGTTCTTTGGTTACCTTTGAGTCATTGATCGGGTTGAATGAGCCATTGAGATCTTGTGAAATGACTGTGACCTTGGTGAGTTTTGGACTCTATCTTCTTTTACGGTTCATTAGCATGAGAGGTAAGGTCATTTTGCTAGAGTTCACTTGCATAAATCGATAGTCTAGAACTTGCCCCGAATGTACGTCAAAGCAAAATCTTAGGCTATGTTCGGTGCGAAACATGATTTTAGGCCTTCATTAGAACGTTTGAGCCTTCACTTGCCATCATTGTACATTCCCCTAGTCAACCCATGTTGAGCCTTTAGCCTCCTCCCTTGGCAACCCTGTTACAAGCCCTTTCCACTTTGTTCATATAACCGCTTTTCATGGCCCGACTTTCTGAAGCACTTGAAGTCACAACTTTCATAAGTTTAAGTTTGGGGGAGAAGATAGGAGAACTATGATTAGGAAGCTACTTGAAGTTGAAGCAACAAGGCAACAACCGGGAAAAAAAAAAGAAAAGGAAAAGAAAGAAAGATTTAGAAAATAAAAAGGGAGATGAAAAGGATTGTGCTATTGAATCGATTGTGTGAAGTGCTTAGGAAAATGTTAGTCACTCTTATCCGAAGTTGTATCTTACCCCTAACCAAAAGCCTTCATTACAACCCGAACAAAGTCCTAATTGATTTGAGTCGAGCATGCTTACATTAGTGGAATCGTGCATAAGAGGCAAACATACGGTACTTAAGACCTAACTTGTGGACATTCTTTATGTGAGAAGAGTGAATTTTTTTAATGTATGCGAGAAGTCCCTTTTTTGTGCTATAAGTTTGAAATGAGAGACATGGTACCGTACAGGAGGAAGAGTTTAGACTTGCCATGGTGTGCATAAATGAGCAAGAGCTCTTGATGACTGAAGTTAACGCCTGAGGCTCAAGTGTCGCAATTGGATTGCAAGTTTGAAGGTGAGACCTTGAATTTAGAAGCCTTGTTAAGAATACATATGTCATGTTGACCCAACAGAAATTAGTGCCGAAATCTTCTAGAATTATCCAAATACAAATCCAGGTATATGTCTAAGTCCAAAATTACAATCCTGACCTAACGGAACCTTCAAAACTCTGATCCGGGGTCAAATACTAAAATATCAAACTTGGTCAACTCTTCCAACTTAAAGTTTCAAACATGAAATTCATTCTTCCTAATCGATCCCGGATCGTCTGAAACCAAAACCAACGATTCAAACAACCACAATGCATTATACGAAGTTACTCAATACTTCAAATAGCTTAACAAAAGTGCAATTGCTCAAAACGATCGATCAGATTGTTACATATATTTACAATGCTACAAGGTTAAGAGCGTCCAAACTATATTGTGAGAATTCATCATGAATTTGTCCATATTTCGTTCGCTGAGTACTAGCCTATCACAATCCTTCTCTTAATTTTATCCGAGTTTGTGACCGACAATATGAATAAGCTTGTCATACAAGAATTTACTTATATATATATATTGGACTGATCGCTAGATTACAAAATCAATAATGATCATTTTTCAAACTTCAATTTTGAGGAATTTAAACTAATGCAGGCGGAAATATACTGCTTTTGAGTGTGGCTTATAGGGGAGGAGTTCACCTGATTAGTTTTTTACTGGTCTTATTTGGACTTTCTCGCATAACATCGTTCATATGCGGAAACATTGTGACTGAAATATGTCCAAACTATAGCTAATATTAGTCTAAGAAGATGTTTAAGAAAAGTTGTAATTTTTTTTTGTTGTAAATGAACTCATTATAAATAAATGCTACAAGTATTTTATTGAAATGAAGATAATTTTCACTGTTTTATGATATGATAATTGGCTGATTTTGATCTATATACAAGGAGTCCAATTTATATGTGTGCTGGTCGTTACGGCACATAAACCATTATTCATTGTGTCTGCGCCTGCCTCAATTTTGGGCTGTAGTACTTTCCGGTCCGTGTGTGAATGCAGGATGCTTGGTACACTAATTTTTTTTCCCCGATTGAAATGCTGTTTTGAGAAGCTTTATATACCGTAAGCTCTAGTTAAACATCTTTACTCGATCGCTTTCGGTTTATAATAAAGATCGGAACAATAAACCTTAGTTGTTTTTTTCATTATTAAGTAGGAGTTCCAAAGAAATTAGTTTTTCCTCCAAGCATGTTTGGCATCCTATTTGTTCAAAATATGTATATAAGTTGATCCTTTTTTGTCAATAAAATATAGTGGACAAAAGTGCATAAATCAATAGTAGATCACACTGCATTACATTAGCACAAAGGGAAATCAACGCATAGCACTCAGAGTGTAAACATGATACAAATACATCGTTAATAATCACTCAAAAGATTACAATGACAAAAGAAAAAGGAAGAAGTTTAGAAAAAATCACGATCAATAGGGTAATACCGCAAATGCAGTGAGAGCTGCAAGATAACTAGTTGGATGGAGGAGGTGAAAGTGTAGGAATGTTTGGAAGTGAAGGCATGTTGGGAATAGGAATATTGGCAGGCATTGGTGGCAGAGTCATCTTTGGTACAGAGGGCAATGTAGGCAAAGAAGGCAATGGTGTTGCTGTTGGAAGTGTTGGCAATGGAGGTAATGTGGCTGCTGTTGGCAAGTTGGGAATTGTAGGCAATTGTGGCATTGTTGGCTGAGGCAATGATGGGATCGTAGGCAAGTTCGGAAGTTGCAGTAGGCCCCGAGCAGCACGGGTTGTGCTTATGCTTGATAAGGACAATAATGCTATGATCACGAAAAGGATAGAGTAGTTGCTAGAGGAATCCATTGCTAATTTGCTCAAGATTGAAGCTTTGTTTTCCAAGGAAGTTAAGTTGTGTTTTGATTAGAGATGAGTTTGATTATTAGTACTAAAGGGTATATATAGTGGAAGTCTTGAGGGACTGCAAGAATTTGGTGTGATGTTAGGCGAGGAAGCATATGCTTATACTCTAAATTCTACAACTCTATTGTTAGCCATGGAGCAACGATAAAGTTATTTCCGTGTGATCTATAGGTCAGGAGTTTGAGTCGTGGAAGTAGTCACTATTACTTATTTTAGGGTAAGAGTCTTCATAACACCCCTTCACAGAACCCTGAATGAATGCAGGATACTTTGTGCACCAAATTGTCCTATTGTTAGTTAACCTTCTCTTATTATGTTGGTTTACGGAGCATGAGATTTTTAAGTGAAGAAGTTTTCTGAAAAAGTGGTTATGTATAGATGAAATTTGGATCAACAATATTTGGTGGACAATCAATAAACCACTAATTGATGGAATATTTTTTTAATTTATTGTCTTAAATTAAATATTCTATATTGGTTCTTTGCTAATTGGCACTCCATGGGATTAGTTAGGATGGTAGTACTCTTGCACGGTTACACCGTTACGGTTCAGCACATATAAAACATTTAAGCACCTAACAAACCACGAAAATAATTAAAAAGAAAAAGAAAAAGAAAAGAAGACAATTCTTTTTTTTGCTAATGAAAGAGACTTTTATTAAATAACACAAATGGAAGTTATTACATGATGGCAACTGAACGTATAGTCCCAGTTCCATAAAGGTCTTCCTTCAGTTCATTAACGATAAAGGGAAGTGGGTATACGAAAACCAAAATATTTTCCCCATCGCTGGATCTCTGCCTTTCCCATAGCAGGCCAGTTTATCTGCTGCACCATTAGCTTCCTTAAAGATGTGGCACGCCTGTGGGCTGTCCAGCTTCTCCATTAGTTGCCTGCAACATGTATGAGAAAGATAGATTATTAGACGATAATAGTTGAATAATACATGTGAGTTACTTTCCACAATAAGTGGAACTAAGTTGTTACTGGATGCCAACCTTAGACCATTGTAAAAGGCCAGTATTTCCATATGAATGGCAGAGTGTGTGGAGTTGTAATTTGCATCGCCAATGATCCAGTCACCATTGTGGTTTCGAATAAGTCCACCACCTCCTCCTACTTTACTATTTTCATCGGAAGCACCGTCTGCTTAGCTTGAAGAATCTATTTGGGGAAGGTTGCCATCAAATTGATTTCTTTTGGTAAGAGTTTTTTGTGGGGTGATTGTGGACTATGCGGAGATACTCCATAGCTTGGAAAGTTATGGTTGTATATGTTATTGGAGAAATAGAGGTCCGGAAAAGGATTTGATTCCTATTTTTCGAGATAGCCCAAAGAATAAAAGAAGTTAAGATGTGTAGTGGGGCCTTTTTATTATTTGTAACAGTCCATTGAGAGAGGGTTGTAGATTCCAATTTGATAGGTTCAAGGTTAAGTTTCAATTATGACAATAATTCCTTATGCTATATGTGCAGGACAAACAAAAAGGAAAGAAATGGAGATGCTCGACAAGATTGCTACTCCATTCAAATTTGCAAATAAGGAAAGCATGAAAATGTTGTTACTACAATCAAGGGAAGAAAGATTGCTACTGGACTCGAAATGGAAAGTAAGGAAAGAATGAAGATGATGTTACTACAATTAAGGGAAGCATATTGAATCGTCCTCAATCACGGAATCTTAGACTGCAATCATGGATTCTCCAAATATCAGCAATCCCTCGATCGTGGCGTAAACAACTCCTCAAATAAAGCTATGACAAGGAATGTCACAATTGAATCTGGGCTCTTCAAAGAGCAAGATTGGAAGAGGCACTCCTTGGGTCAAATCCCTCTATCAAAGATCTTATGCCTCTAATTTCGCTGAAGATTTAACAACTCTTTTCTCTCTTATAAGAAGATCGACAGTTCAAGAAGAAGACCACGCAACTACACAAACTGTATTCCAAATTTGTCTACTTCTTAGTTCAAACACTATAATTCTTAGTTATCAATGTCTCAAAAGATAGAGAGATCTAGAGTACAAAAGAAAGTTGTGTCAACTGATTAGAATTCAAGTGTTGATACTGTACGTTGGTGGTGAACGCGATAAAACCATCAATATTGTAACTTTGTTCAAAAATCTTAAGTAAACCTTTGTAACCCAAGGGAAACTGGATGTAAGTACCACAACAGTACTGAACCCGTATAAATCGTTCTGTGTTTAATCATTTCTCTTTAATGCTTTCTTTCATTCGGTCCTGTGATTAGTCAACTAAGACTTGTATTAGTCGACTAAATTTTAGTTAGTCAACAATTCACCCCCCCCCCCTTGTACTTTCAATTGGTATCAGAGCAAGGCTCACAATCTTTGCTTTACCGCTAGTGAGAAAAAGATCAATGGGATCCAATATTGTTGTCAGTGCTCTCTTTCAAGAAGGAACCTCCCAGGTTCGATCCCCTTACTTCATTGGTCAGCATTTCTCTCACTAGAAAGTTTGCATGGAAATGTATACTATGTCATATGACATCAAAGTATGGTGTGTGATAAAAAAGGGAAACCTTCCAATTCCTCCCAAGAAGGATGCAAAGGGTCAAGTCATCACATCAACTGATCCGCTGGATTTGGACGATTACACTGATGAGCAAGCCGCTGTTATCACTGTTAATGCAAAGGCAAAAAATCTACTATACAATGGTATCAGTGGAAAAGAATATGAGAAGATATCCAGTGTTGAGACTGCAAAAGAAATGTGGGATAAACTGGAAGTCACTTATGAAGGAACCAACAAGGTAAAAGAGACTAGAATAAATCTCTTGGTTTGTAAAAGAGACTAGAATAAATCTCTTGGTTTGGGACTATGCGTTATTTCAAATGAAGGATGGAGAATCCGTTGAAGAAATGTTTTCCAAGTTCAGCAAAATTATTGGAGACATCAAATCATTTGGAATACCTATTAAAAGTGGCGAACAAGTTAGAAGTATCCTCAGAAGCCTACCTATAATTTGGCAACCAAAGGTCATCGCTTTAGAATGTAAGATCTGGACAAAATTTCCTATGATGAACTCAAAGGTGACTTGATCGCTTTTGAGAAAACTCATCTTGACAAAAAATTTCAAGAGAAGAAGAATATTGTTGCTTTCAAGGCAACTATGGCTGAACCAGAAAATGAAGATGAAGAAGGAGGAGGAGAACAAGATGAAAACATTGCAATGCTCTCGCAAGTTGTGACCAGCATGATGAGAAGAAACAAAAACTATAGAAGAGGTAAGTCCAATTTCAGAAAAGGAATGGTGGGCAATGAAGCTGAAAAAAATGATGGAAGATGTTATGGAAATGGAAAGTTTGGACACGTTCAAGCTGACTGTCCGGAATTAAAAAAGAAGCTTAGCAGAAACATGCAAAAGAAAAAATATTTTGGAGCATGGAGTGATGAGGAGGAATCTGATCACGAGGCAATTGCCCACATTTGCTTTATGGCTCTAAGCAATGATGAAGAGTAAGAAAAACTTGGACTAGCAGAAGACAACAACGATGAGGAAGATAATTCAAGAGAACCTCGTTCACCGTCAGATGAAGGAACTAGTGAGGTACGTACTCCTTTATGCCCAAATTGATATGAACTTCAAGAGTTTGTTGATATTGGTCTTGCAGACATAGAAAGAGTAGAGAGAAGAAGGACTGGGCCCTGGAACTAGAAGTATGCAAAATTGAAAGTGATATGCTTCAAGACGAAGTAAATGAACTCAAGATTCAATTGAATGGACTACAAAGGACCTCAAATTCTAGTCCAGTCAAGTCTGTTCAGAACGTTCCTGTCAAAAAGAAAATAGCGTGTTCCTTTTGTGGTAAAAATGGTCATAGCACTAACAATTGCAGGAACAAAATTAGAGCTGAAAATAGTTCTGCAACTCTAACAGCTCATCTTGCACCTATTGTGGTAAAAGAGGCCACACCTCAAATCATTACAGGGTCAAAAACGACAAGAGATGGATCTGGAGACCAAAATATTCAAATCAAACTAACACTCAGAAGTCTAATCATTCAGGACTGAAGCAGGCTTCGGTACCTAAAAATAAGTAATCTTGTTTTGCAGGAACACCGCAAGAAGAATCGAAAAGGAAAATGGTATCTCGACAGCGCGTGTTCCAGACATATGATGGGTTACAAACACTTGTTCAAATAAGTCACCAAGATAGATGGAGGAACAGTTACCCTTGGTGACAAATCCAAAGGAAATGTTATTGGTGTCGGAAAGGTTCCTTTAAGCTCTACATGTGACGTGGATGAAGTCTACTTAGTCGATGAACTCGGCTACAATCTTCTCAGCATCAGTCAACTATGTGACAATGATTATGAGGTTCATTTTAAGAAACATGGCTGGTTCATAGAAGACGAACCAGGTAATATCACTCTCTTTGGTAATAGGGAGAGAAATGTCTATACTATCAAAAACTTGGAAGACTTTGGGATCAGATTTGCTTTACTTCTATAATTGAAGATCCCTAGATTTGGAATAGAAAACTTGGCCATGCAAGCATGCGCACCATTAAAAAACTTTCAAAACATGTCCTTGTTAT
The DNA here is from genome assembly GCA_005239505.1 of Nicotiana paniculata. Taxonomy (NCBI): domain Eukaryota; kingdom Viridiplantae; phylum Streptophyta; class Magnoliopsida; order Solanales; family Solanaceae; genus Nicotiana; species Nicotiana paniculata. The sequence goes on from ML319831.1 coordinate 14,006, forward strand.
TGGTCTCCCAAAACAGGATTTTTCAAAAGATCATATTTGTGATGCATGTCAATTAGGGAAACAACTCGATCTTCTTTAAAGTCAAAAATATTGTTTCTATCTCTAAACCTCTTCAACTGCTGCATATGGATTTATTTGGTCCCACTAGAACTGCTAGTATAGGAGGTAAGAAATATGCTTTGTTATTGTAGATGATTTCTCAAGATTTACATGGGTTATTTTTCTTAGTCATAAAGATGATGCCTTAAAGAATTTTGAAGTTTTCTGTAAGAAGGTTCAACGTGAGAAGAGATACTACATCTCTACCATCAGAAGTGATCACGGAGGAGAGTTTGAAAGCAGAGCTTTTGAAAATTTCTGCAATGATCAAGGAATCTCCTATAATTTCTCATCACCAAGATCTCCTCAACAGAATGGAGTAGTAGAGCGTAAAAACAGAACCTTGCAGGATATGACAAGAACCATTGTTGTGGAAAGCTCTTTACCTCACCATTTCTGGGCAGAAGCTGTGTACAACATTGTATTGGTAAAAAAGAGTTTCACACGTAAGCCAGCTTTTGACAACTCAGCCAGTCACGTGGACACAGGAAAATGCGACAGCTGGACGTGACTCCTTGAAGAGATACGGTACAAAGAGGCACTGTTCAGTAAACTCACGAACTTATCAGCCACGGGAAACTCAACTTGATCAAAACGAGAGAAAAGAGTGGTAAGAATGAATCTAGACAAAGCTACGAGCAGATTCAGGGACTCACAATTGATTACTCGAACGTTATGTAACTGAACCCCAATTACCGTTATCCTTTGTAAATGCCTCATTAATTTCATAATTAGTCATTAATGAGTAAGCATAGAAAGAGTCGTACGTTGTAAGAATCTCCTATATAAGGGATGGGAATACAGCTTGTAAAGGCATTTGATTCTCGAATACGATCAACGTCAATCTTTTATTTCTGCAATATTGTCTATTATTTATTTTTCCCATTATCTTGATTATCAGTAACCCGTATTCATCTTAAAAATAAGCTTTAGTCAAAGGGTCTACTTCTTTGGTTAAACAAATTGGTTCCATTATCGGGAATCTGATAATCTTTGTTTACTTTCCAAGTGATATCCTTTGAATTATGTCAAACCCCAACGACAACAATTAACAAAGAAGTGGAACCCCAGTACAATCGCCTTCAGGAACCCCACGTGGTTCGAGGGAACAATCCCCAGAAAGATCCAATAACAACAATGGTAATAATTATCAAACTGTGGAACAAGATCGTGTAAAGCAAATGATTGCAGAGTATGTGAGCCAAGCTTTGCAAGAATTTTTGAGAGGATTACCGGCAGTGTTGCCTACACCACTGACGCCACCTCCCAATAACACCATCACCATGGAAAATCCTCAATCTGGGTTGGTAAACTCAGGAAGAGGAGATACTCCTAATGAATCTCTCGAAACGAGACCAGGTATATCTAATAACTCAGAATTACAAAATTTATTGCTAACCATGCAGAAACAGATGAAGGAGCATAACGATCTCATCGAAAAAATTCCTGGTGTACCACCTATCATCAAAGGCATCGATGTTGATAGATATTCTCATCAACCTTGGAAGCCAAGTGCAGCACCTTTGCCTATACCAAAGAAATTTAAAATGCCTGACGTTCCCAAATATGATGGAACAACTGACCCACGCGACTATGTGACTGGTTTCACTACTGGGGTAAAAGGCAACGACTTAACGAAACAAGAGATTGAATTAGTCCTTGTCAAAAAATTTGGGGAAACACTTACCATAGGGGCTCTAACCTGGTATTCTCTTCTCCCTGAAAATTATGTTGACTCTTTTGCTGAGCTTGCAGATTCGTTTATAAAAGCACACTCTGGTGCACAAAAATTTGAGAAGAGAATGGAAGACATATTAAAAATAAAACAAGGAGACACGGAACTACTCTGTGAGTTTGTAGACATGTTTCAACGAGAAAGAATGAAGTTACCCAGGGTGCCTGATAATTGGGCAGCCATGGCATTTGCAAGCAACTTGAATGATAAAAGCTCATGAGCTACCAGGCGACTTAAGGAGAATCTAAGAGAATTCCCCGCCACAACATGGAACGATGTATATAACAGGTACAGTACTAAACTCAGAATAGAAGAAGATAGCATTGCTTGTTCGAGAGATGAAGATCATTCCAGATACAGACGTCCTAAATCAGATAGAAGATCAGGTAAAAACAGGCACGATCCTTACTTAGGACCCTCGGGACGTGATATCCGCCCCAGGTTCGAAAATACTAGGTCGGACTATAGACCACAAGGAAGAGATGTAGTCTCATCCTCGTCTAGATCTAGAAAAGATCGAGATGAACGACCTAGAGGTAGTACTCAAATTGGGGATCATACCTTTAATGTAAGTACTAGTGAACTTGTCTCAATATTGAAGAACATGGGAGACAAGGTTAAGTGGCCCAAAGAGAATTATTTAGTGATAAAGGTAAACAGGCATACATGAGGAAGAGGCAGGATCCCCCCAAGCCTCCTTCTCCAAAACGAACCATTAACGTAATACACGGTGGTGAAGAAGTAAACGGAGTGATTTGCAAAACAACCACAAAGTTCACAATTACACACGGGAAACGTGCTCGTGGAGAAGATGATATAACCTTTGATGATACAGATATCAGCGGATTAATGCTTCCGCATAACGATGCTCTAGTAATATCTTTACTTATTCATGACACTAACATAAAAAAGAGTGTTGATTGATACAGGCAGTTCAGTCAATATCATTTTGCTAAGAGTCGTGGAAGAAATGCTACTGGGGAATCAAGTAATCCCAAAAACGCGGCCATATCAGGGTTTGATAACTCTACAATTATAACAAAAGGAGAAATTGAGCTTAGCACTTATGATGAGGGGGTGATCAAAAGAGCTAGGTTCCAAGTCATCGATACTCACACAGCTTATAACGTGGCCATTGGAAGACCATGGATCCACGACATGAAAGCGATACCCTCCACATTGCATCAAGTAATTAAATTTCCCTCTGAATGGGGGATTCAACAAATCAAAGAAGATCAACAGACCGCAAAAAATATAAATTTTGTGGTACACTACAATAAGAAAATAGAGGTGGAAGAATTACAAGATAAGGAAATCTCCCAAGCAGGTATCACCGCCCAAACATGCATGGAAGAAATTATTGCCCAAATAGGTACGAAAGGTATTATTGCTGAAACAGGTACGAAAGAAAATACATACGAGAAGGAAAATCAAGTTACCACGGAATGTATACTATACCACACAAAAACAGATTCCAGACCGGACGTCATTCGTGAACCGGAGGAAGATGAGAACATCAAAACAACTACGGAAGAGCTCGAAGTTGGTCCATTATCCGAAAAAAAGCCTGAGCAGAAAGTGTATATAGGCACGAGGCTAGACTCCGCTCAAAGAGGTAAGTTGATTGATTATTTAAAGGCTAACGCAGACTGCTTTGCGTGGTCCCGCTCAGATATGACATGCATTCCACCAGAAGTGATGGCTCATAAACTAAATGAAGATCTATCCTTCGTACCTGTTAAGCAGAAGAAAAGAAAGCAAGGATCATTCAAGAACCAAGTGATTGACGAAGAGGTACAAAAACTCTTGAAGATTGGTTCGATACGAGAGGTAACGTGCCCTAAATGGTTAGCAAACACCGTGGTAGTACCTAAAAAGAATGGACAGTGGAGAGTATGCGTAGATTATACTGACTTAAACAAAGCATGCCCTAAAGATTCATTCCCATTGCCTCATATAGATCAAATGATTGATGCCACCGCAGGTCATGAACTATTAAGCTTTCTAGATGCATAGTCTGGTTATAATCATATTAAAATAGATCCTTTAGACGAGGAAAAAACCTCCTTTATCATGGACAAGGGGACTTATTGTTATAAAGTCATGCCTTTTGGCCTAAAAAATGCTGGAGCCACCTATCAAAGGTTAGTGACCAAGATGTTCCAAGAACATCTGGGAAAACGATGGAGGTTTACATTGATGACATGTTGGTTAAATCAACACAAGAACAAGACCATTTCCAGCACCTCTCTACTGCTTTTGATATTTAAGCAGGTATAATATGAAGTTAAATCCAGAGAAATGCGCTTTTGGAGTGCAATCAGGCAAATTTTTGGGTTTCCTTGTATCAAACATATGAATAGAGGTGAATCCCGCTCAAATTAAAGCCATAGAGGAAACACCTGATGTCTTAACAAATAAAAAGGAAGTTTAAAGACTGACAGGGAGAATAGCAGCTTTGGGTAGGTTTATTTCTAGATCTTCTGAAAAAAGTGTTAAATTCTTCTCAGTTCTCAAAAAGAAGAATTAATTCGAATAGAATGAAGAATGTCGGCAAGCCCTCAAGAACCTGAAGATTTATCTATCGAAACCACCACTGCTTTC
>ML319833.1:0-19079 GCA_005239505.1 Nicotiana paniculata
CCCAAACGCCTGGCTAACGCCAGGTATGGTCAGGTTGTTTGGCTCTGTCGCCCGGCTATCGCCTGGGTGTCTCCTTTAACGTATTTTTCGACGTATTTACATCCTTTTAGCCCCGTTTCCATCTCCACGTCACCTACACATGAAATAAACTCCATTAAGCACATAACAAGTGTAATTTTATCATTAATGCGCATAAAATGTAAGGTATATCACATGTTAAACTATGCATTTTAGTCTCGCATCAGGGGGTTTCAGTATGGGTAGAGGATTAGGATTTTGAGGAGGTGTCGCGCATTGGTGGGGTGAGGGATTTTACGGACGTTGGTTTGGTGTGTTTTGAGGCGGTACTGGGATTTGAGCATTTTGTTGCTTAATGTCTGGGACATTTACTGTGAGGGAAAGGGTTGCCAAGTTGCAGACCTGCTCAAGCTCCCCTTGCAATTCTAATATCTTCTGCTCCAACCATAGGACAAAATCATTTTGTGCCGGAGTACTCCGACCATCTGAAGTCTCCACATTCTCTGCATGTGTAGCGATGTCTTTCCTGACACCACTCATATCATCCATCTTAGATTTTCCCTTATTTTTCAAATCACTTGGAGTAGGAGGAATTGGAGGGCCTCTGGATCTGGTGTGATATGTTGACGATGCCAGTATGTGCGAACCAAGATTTCCAAAGTTGTTCATGCTTAAATGCATAGTTCTTAATAAGTTAAAGTCTGAAAAGTCCAATTAGGCTAAGTATACATGCTAGCATTAAAGTCAAGCTTTGCTCAATCATAGACAATATTTAGGCATAGTATGAAGGCAAAAATTCAAATAATTATATGGAATCCAAATGAATGAAAGAGCTACTAAGAGGCAAGTTATCAGGGTACATGAGTGATAGAAAGGGGTTTAATAACAATACGATCTTTGTAAAGATTCAGGACAGGTGAACTAATAAACACCCAAGTATTACCCTATAGATAACCAAATTCAGGGCAAGTTCAGAACTAGCAAAACAACATACAGGAAACAAACTAGAAGACATTAAGCTAATCACCTAAGAGGATTCATATTATTCAAAACAACATGTCTCATAACTAACAATATTAATTGGAGAACTAAAGAAACTCATATAAACATGAAATTGGCAGAATCATGCTCAAAAAGTAAGATTTAAATATGTTGGATCGTAAACACAGGTCATAGATGCATGGAACTAAAATGGAAAAGGGATAGTAACTCATCAGTTAGGCAAGAAAACAAGAATAACACTACAATAGTCGAGAACCCAGAATAGTTGGTCTTGGCTTTCAGCCGGCCAAAATCAGAAATAGAACGAGATAACATAGAGCCAAATCTTAAATTTCTTAGTGAGATTACAGTGATTCTTGTCTGTCCTAAAGGGGAAAGGGAAGGGTTTTATATAGTAGCAGGGATTGAATCGAATAAACAAGGAGAAATTGTAAAGTCAAACACACATAAGGAAGCAATACATACAGAATCAATAATGAATCATATCTGAAGAAAAACAAAGTAAACCCTAGTTCTTTTAGAAAACAAATATTGACGAAATATTCATAAGAATAGTAGCATAGGATGAATATAGACACAAGTAACGTCTAAAATCAGAGAGTCAAACTAATTTTAGGTCCGATCTAAAGAGATCTGAAAACCCTAAATTAGGGCCAGAGGAAATATTGACAGAAGAGGAGAATCAGGAAAACATATAACAAAACAAAGTAAAATAAACAGCAAACAAGGAAAGAAAAAATGTAAAATCAACTTTGAAATCAATTTAAGAGAGAAATTTGGCAAAACCTAGGTCCGAAAATATGAGAATTTAGGGCTATTAGTTAAATATCTACTTTAATTAATAAAATAATTTGTAGAAATGATAAATAAAATAGTGAAAATATTTATCACTATAAAAGCATAAAAAGTTATTTTTGCATTGATAAAGTAACTATAAGTGTATGTGGGTTATTGTTGCAAAATGTGCAATTTTAGCCTTAAAATTCAAATGTAAATTTAATAAATGCACCAAAATATTTAAAACTTAATATGGATATAAATGATAAAGCATGATGATAAAATCATCATAAAATTATTTTTGACGCAATTAATGATTATTTATTTAATAAAATATGGGAATAAATTTATTTAAAAATCTTTAAAATTATGGAAAAATTGGGAAAAATACTTGTATGTGTTTATGAATCAAATGATGATGCATATGCACTATTATAAAAGTATATATGTATATTTGAAATATATGAGGGAAAAGTGGGTATCAATAATGAGCCGACTGACCCAGAAGGGTTCTCCATTCAGGTGGACCGAGGAGTGTGAAGAGAGCTTTCAGAAGCTCAAGACAGCTTTGACTACAACCCTAGTTTGGTATTGCCTACAGATTTGGTGTCTTACACTATTTATTGTGATGCCTCGACGATTGGTCTTGGAGCAGTGTTGATGCAGGACGCTAGGGTGATTTCCTACGCGTCCAGACAGTTGAAGGTGCATGAGAAGAATTATCATGTGCATGATCTTGAGTTAGCAGTCATTGTTCATGCCTTAAAGATCTGGCGTCATTATTTGTATGGTGTTCCTTGTGAGATCTACACTGATCACCGGAGTTTGCAGCACTTGTTCAAGCAAAAGAACCTTAATTTTCATCGGCGGAGGTGGTTGGAGTTACATAAGGACTATGATATCACTATATTGTACCACTTGGGGAAGGCCAATGTAGTGGTCGACACCTTGAGTCGCCGGGCGGAGAGTTTGGGGAGTTTGGCATATCTTTCAGTAGCAGAGAGGCCTTTAGCATAGGATGTTCAGGACTTAGCCAGCAAGTTCGTGATATTGGATGTTTCAGAGCTGAGCCAAGTATTGGCTTGTGTGGTCGCTCGGTCATCTCTTTATTACCGCATCTGGGAGCGCCAGTATGATGATCCCCATCTTCTAGTCATTTAGGAGAGGGTTTGGCAGGATGATGCTAGGGATGTGAGTATTGGTGATGATGGTGTGATGAATATGTTGAGCCAAATATGTGTGCCCAATGTGGATGGGCTTCGAGAGCTGATTCTTGAAGAGGCCCACAACTTGCGGTATTCCATCCATCCGTGTTCCACGAAGATGTACCATGATTTGAGACAACATTATTGGTGGAGGAGGATGAAGAAGGATATAGTTGGGCTTATGGCCAGGCGTCTCAACTGTCAGCAGGTCAAGTATGAACATCAGAGATCGAGTAGCTTGCTTCAGAGGTTAGATATCCCAGAGTGGAAGTGGGAGCGGATCACCATGTCCTTTGTAGTTGGACTTCCACGGACTTTGAGGAAGTTCGATGATATTTGGGTGATCGTGGATCGACTGACCAAGTCAGCTCATTTCATCTCAGTGGTGACTACTTACTCTTCAGAGAGATTAGCTGAGATTTATATGCAGAGATTGTCCGCCTTCATGGTGTTCCAGTTTCCATCATTTCAGACAGAGGTACATTGTTCACATCACAATTCTGGAGAGTCGTACAACAGGAGTTGGGTACTAGGGTGGAGCTGAGCACAGCCTTTCACCCTCAGATGGACGGGCAGTCCGAGTGCACGATTCAAATTCTTGGGGATATGCTTTGTGCTTGGGTGATGGAGTTTGGAGGGTCATGGGACCAATTCTTGCCACTTGCGGAGTTTGCCTACAACAACATTTACCAGTCCAACATTTAGATGGCACTATATGAGGCTCTGTATGGTAAGCCGTGTCGGTCCCTAGTGGGTTTGTTTGAGCCTGGCGAGGCCCAATTGTTGGGTATAGACTTGGTCCAAGATTCCTTGGATAAGGTGAAGATGATTCAGGATAGACTTCGCACAGCCCAGTCCAGATAGAAGAGTTATGCGGACCGGAAGGTTCGCGATTTAGCATTCATGGTTGGAGAGCGGGTCTTGCTTCAGGTATCGCCTATGAAGGGAATCATGAGGTTCAGAAAGAAAGGCAAGTTGAACCCAATGTACATTGGTCCTTTTGAGATATTGCGGCGTGTTGGAGAGTTTGCTTAAGAGCTTTCTGTACCTCCTAGCCTAGCAGGAGTTCATCCGGTATTTCACGTTTTTATGCTCTGGAAGTATCACGGTGATCCGACTCATGTATTGGATTTCAGCTCAGTCCAATTGAACAAGGATCTACCTAATGTCGAGGAGACAGTGGCTATTTTGGACAAGCAAGTCAGAAACAAAGGTCAAAGAACATTGCTTCAGTAAAGGTCTAGTGGAGGGGTCAACCGGTCAAGGAGGTGACTTGGGAAACTGAGCGAGATATGCACAGTCGTTACCCTCGTCTTTTCACAGCTTCAAATATATCTTTATACTCGTTCGAGGACGAACGATTGTTTTTTTTATAGGGGGAGGATGTAAAGACCCGGCCGGTCATTTTGAGAGTTAGAACCCCGATCCCATATTATCTGTTTTCTCCATATCTTATTCTGTTATTTTGGTTTCCGGGAGAGTTCGTGTTGAGTCTTTGAAACGAATTGAGACACTTAGTCTCTTATTTGGGAGATTTAGTTGGAAAAAATCAACCGGATGTCGACTTGAGTATATCGACATCGGATTTGAATATGTATGGTTTTGTTAGCTCCGTTAGGTGATTTTGGACTTAGGAGCGCGTCCGTAATGTGTTTTTGAGGTCCGTAGTAGATTTAGGCTTGAATTGGCGAAAGTTGGAATTTTTGCGATTTTGGTCGACAGTGAAAATTTTGATATCGAGCCCGGAATGGAATTCTGGAAGTGGAATAGGTACGTAGTGTCATTTTTGACTTGTGTGTAAAATTTGAAGTCATTCGGACAAGGTTTAATATGTTTCGACGTTGATTGTAGAATTTGGAAAATACTAAGTTCCTTAGGCTTGAATCCATGATTCGTGTTTTTGCTGTCGTTCAATGTGATTTGAAGGCTTGAATAAGTTCGTATGGTATTTTAGGATTGGTTGGTATGTTTGGTTGAGGTCCCGGGGACCTCGCGTGTGTTTCGGATGCATAACGGGTGAATTTTTGGACTTAGGAAGTTGCTGAAAGATTTATGGTGTCTAGTGTATCGCACCTGCGGAGTGGAGACCGCAGGTGCGGACTCGCACGTGCGAAGGACAAGGCGCAGATGTAGAATTGGGAGACTTGAACTGCTACATCTCGCGTTTATCGTATGTTAAAGTTTCCTCTTCAGTTAATTGAAATAGACTCGGGGATGATATTATCTTGAGATTAGCATATTTATACTATTTATAACAAGCAATAAGTAAGTGCTATAAAAGAAAGGGTACACGAATTAAATAAAATGAGTTTCGTTGAAGGTTATCGATTCGGGATAAAATACGGCCCAGCCTATAATACCCGATACTTATGGACTAGTATCATACAAGGTACCATATGACCGTGATAATAGGATGTATAAAGTGTATTAAAAATAAGTAAAACTATAAGTAATTTGAAACATTTCTTAATTATGCGGGTAATTGGTTAATTACCGGGTAACGGGGCACTACCTGATTACCTAATTAATTAATTCAATAGATAAGCTTGCCCATCCCAAAACGTGGAAGGCCCCCCCCCCCCCCCCCCCCCCCCCCCCCCNCGTAACTTAAGATGACTCTTTAGTGTATATAATAGGTGTCATATTTAGAGAAAATGTTGGCTAAGTAGTCATCCATTTCTTGTTTCTTCATTTCCTATGTGATCTTAAAAATAATGATAACATTGTGACCCTATAGTAGAATCTTGGAACAGACTTTTGTCAAATTAAAGCACATATGAGCAAGAGCATTAATGCATGATATCTTCTCTAAGGCCACAATACCTCAATATTGAAGCTATTATGTTTTCAAGCAGTATATACAATTTTGTTTGCGTTTCTTTGAGCTTCTAGTTCAGAATCTTTTACATGACCTGGCTTGTAGATTCACCTGTCTTCTAAGGATTGGAAGTCAAATATGCTTGATAGAATCATTGGTTTAATTGCTGTCATACAATCATTTTGAATCTTCTCTAGTGTTTAGCTGGTTTCTACTCAGGTATGTTAAGGCTAAGCTCTTTCTTCATTTTGCATGATCTCGTAATTACACGAGTTTGATAATGAAACATAAAGAAAAATTCATATCCCGGTGTAGAGGCTTGTAGACATATCCTGTCAGTTAGTGCAGTATGTTGGGCTTGTAGGACCAGTACGTATATTTTGTTGGCTTGTCAGTTGTAGTAATTATGACGGTCTTGCCGGCCCAGCTTTATGTTGACATTTAATCAGCGTTAGTCTCTATTCAGTTTTATATTTTGCATCGCACATTATCTTGTAATGTGGCCCATGGAAAAAGTAAGACATTACATGTTCAGAGTCTCTTAGTCGCAAGTGGTACGCAAGGATAGGTGAGGCACTGGATGCTGGTCTCGTCCCCAGGCTTGGGGCATGACAAAAGTGGTACAGAGCAGTTCTGTCCTAGATAGTCTACAAGTCGTGTCTAGTAGGGTCTTGTTTATAGATGTGTGGTGCACCACATTATATAAGCAGGGGACTACAGGGCATCTAGGAGTTGGTTACCCTTCTTTCAAGTCTAAATCAGGTTGTAGCACTGAGTTATCGGAAACTTGAGTTAAACTTACATGTCGGAATTTGCATGCATAGATGACGGTAACTAGGAAGACTACGGCTAGCCAGAGGAGAGAAATAGTAGTAGGTGAGGGGACCAACAGGGTACCCCTAGTAGATGGGGCCCAATCTGAGGCCCAGGGAGAGACACCCAGCCATTATTGGCTCCTCCACCACCTGAGGAGATTCCGAGGGAGACCGCACATCCAATTCCCCCTCCGCTTCCATCAGATCAGGACTTAAGGAGTGCGGTAAATTTGATGGCACGGTTGGTAGCTACCCAACAACAGGCTAGGGCATTCGCTAGTGCAGGACCTTCTGAGGGATCTGGGAGTTCAAGGGTCCGAGAGTTTATTGCTTTGAGTCCCCCAGAGTTGACAGGGACCGATCAGAGGGAGGACCTGCAGGATTTCATAGATCAGCTTCACAGGATCTTTCGGGTTATGCATTCCATGGAGAAAGAGGCAGTTGAGCTAGCAGCTTTTCGACTCCGATATATAGCCATCGATTGGTAAGAGGGATGGGAAAGGTCCAGGGGACGTGATGCACCTCCTGCTATTTGGGAGAATTTTTCAGATGCCTTTCTTTACCAGTACTTACCGCGAGAGATCCGACAGGTCCGAGTCGATCAGTTTCTACCCCTCAAGCAGGGAAATATGAGTGGTCGAGAGTATAGTCTCCGTTTTGACTCATTGGCCAGGTATGCACCATCCATAGTTGCTACTATGCGGGATAGAATTCACAGGTTTATAGCAGGGTTGGCCCCAAAGTTGACCGAGGCATTTTCCACCGCTGCATTACAGGATAGTATGGATATCTACCGGATTCAGGCATTTACCCAGAATATAGAAAGGGGTAGGCGTCGGCAGCAGGGTACAGAGAGGACTGACTTAGGGCAGCGTAAGAGGATGAGATTTTCCAGGTCTCATGAGCAGTCTCAGGGTAGTTACAAGCCCCAGTACTTCAAACGGCCACCTAGAAATCCGACACCTCCGCTATAGGGTTACAGGTATGACCACTATACTCAGTCAGGACCAGGTAAAAGCTCCCAGTGGTCAAGTTTGCAGAGACAGCGAGGTTCGGGGCACAGCACCATCTGCGGTAAAGGACACTTGGGCCAATGCCGAGACGGTTCTGATTCTTGTTATACATGTGGACATCCGGGGCATATGATGTGAGATTTCCCAAATAGAGATTATGGGAGTATGGCACAACCAGTGAACTCAGCAATAGGATCATCTATGTCCATGCATCCTTCAGGGCGTGAGTCTCAGTCTTCGATTGGTAGAGGCAGAGGTAGAGGTTTCAGTTCAGGTAGTATGCTACGCGATAGCGGGTCGATCGGACCAGGAATCCTCACCAGACATTGTGACAGGCATCGTGACCATTTTCTCTCATGATGCTTATACCTTGATAGACCCAAGATCTACTTTATAATGTATTACCCCATCTATCGTGGGGAAGTTTGGTATAGTGCTGAAATACTAGGTGATCCTTTTGCAGTATCTACACCGGTCGGAGAATTGATTATTGCTAGACGGGTTTACCGAGGTTGTACGGTATCAGTTTGTGGTCGTCAGACCTCAGCCGGCCTAGTTGAGCTAGAGATGTTGGATTTTGATGCAATCATGAGCATGGAATGGTTGGTAGCTTTCTATGCCACAGTTGATTGTCGAGCAAAGATAGCTAGATTTTATTTTCCGGGTGAGCCAGTCCTTGAGTGGGTAGGTAATACAGCGACACCCAGAGGTAGGTTTATTTCCTATCTGAAGGCGAGGAAATGATCGCAAAAGGATGCATTCATCATATTGTGCGAGTTAGAGATATAGGTACTGAGATACCTACACTTCAGTCTATTCCAGTAATAAAAGAGTACGCGGATGTATTTCCATATGAACTTCCAGGTATTCCCCTAGAGCGAGAGATTGATTTTGGCATCGATTTGCTTCTGGGAGCTCAACCAATATCCATCCCTCCGTATAGAATGGCACCTGCCGAATTGAAGGAGTTGAAGGATCAGTTAAAAGATCTGTTGGAAAAAGGTTTCATCAGACCTAGTACTTCACCTTGGGGTGCACCGATACTGTTTGTGTGAAAGAAAGACGGCTCGCTGAGGATGTGTATCGATTATAGGCAACTGAACAAGGTAACCATTAAGAATAAGTATCCACTTCCAAGGATAGACGACTTGTTTGATCAGTCGCAGGGAGCTAGATGCTTCTCAAAGATAGATTTGAGATCGGGGTACCACCAGGTTAGATTTCGGGAGAGAGAAATCCCCAAGACAGCTTTCAGGACCCGATATGGTCACTTCGAGTTTCTTGTCATGTCCTTCGGGTTGACAAATGCACCTTCTGTATTTATGGACTTGATGAACAGCCTATTTCGGCCATATTAAGATCTATTCGTGATAGTCTTTATTGATGATATTTTGGTTAATTCACGTTCAGAGGATGAGCATGCGGATCACCTGCGAGCGGTACTCCAAGCATTCCATGATAGTAAATTATATGCTAAGTTGTCTAAATGTGAGTTCTGGTTGAAGTCTGTAGCATTCTTGGGGCACATTGTATCCGATGGAGGTATAATGGTAGACACTCAGAAAATTGAGGCTGTGAAATCCTAGCCCTGACCTACCACTCCAACAGAGGTTCGTAGCTTTCTAGGCTTAGCAGGATACTACCGGAGGTTCGTAAAGGGTTTTTCTTCTCTTTCGGCACAATTAATGAAGTTGACGCAACAAGAAACTAAGTTTCAGTGGACGGAGGTTGCGAGCGGAGTTTCCAAGAGATTAAAAACAGGTTGAATTCACCACCAGTTCTAGCACTTCCAGAGGGTCCAGATGGTTATGCCATGCATTGTGATGCCTCAGGTGTCGGGTTAGGATGTGTCCTGATGCAACATGGGAAAGTAATTGTGTATGCTTCAAGGCAGTTAAGGAAGCATGAGCGGAATTATTCGACCCACGACCTCGAATTATCTGCGGTTGTCCATGAACTTAAGATATAGTGAAATTATTTATATGGTGTTCATGTTGATATATTCACAAATCATGAAAGCCTACAATAAATCTTCAAGCAAAAAGAGTTGAATTTGCGACAGAGGCAATGGCTTGAGTTGTTGAAAGATTAATATGTTAACATTCTCTACCATCCAGGGAAAGCTAATGTTGTAGAGGATGCCTTAAGTCGCCGATCTACGGGTAGCTTAGCACATGTAAAGGCTGAAAAAAGACAATTAACTAAAGAGATTTATCAATTGGCTTGTTTGGGGGTTCGGTTAGTGTATTGGTAAAAATGAGCTTCACACGTGTAATACTTATGATGACTCAGCAATCTATGTGGAGCAATGACAACATGACAACTGGACGAAACTTTATGAAGAAGTACGAGATAAAGAGGAACGTAGCAGCATACCCACGGAGTAATCAGATACGGGAATCTCAACCTAATTGAGAAGGAGAAGAGACACGTTCAGAATGAATCAAGATAGAACAAAGAGCAGATTCAAGGATCTTCAATTAATGAGCCAAAACGTTACATAATCTTTACGTAACTGTTACGATTAATCATTATAACATTACATTATTGCCTTTGTTATCCATTAATGCTCAATCACTGAAAAGAGTAGACGTTATATAAAGAAATTCCCTATAAAAGGGAGTAAAGTATAACTTGTAAGGACACGTTCGAACAACTATTGAAATATACTTACTTTTTACGCATCTTTCTGCTTTCTATTTACGAATTTACTTACAATTATTAGCATATTCCTTAGTTATCAGAAGCCCTTGTTCTTCTAAAAATAGCTTTGGCAGAGAATTTAATTCTTTGGTTATCCAAATTGGTTCCGTTACCGGGAATCTGATAATCTCTATTTTTTCTCAAACAACATTCTGTAAATTATGTCGAATGCCAACGACAACAACCAACAAAGGATTGGAACTCCAGTTCCATCACCTTCAGGTTCCCCACGGGGCTCAAGGGAACATTCCCCAGAGAGATCTACGACTCAAAATAATAATCACAATGGAAATGACCAAACAGGAGAACAAGATCCTGTAAAACAAATGGTTGGTAAATATGTAACTCAAGCCTTACATGCTTTCATGAGGGGAATACCAGTTGCATCACCTACACCTCCTCCTAACAACACCACAATTGTGAAAAATCCACAATCGGACTAGCAAACTCAGGAAGTAGAGGCACTCCAAATGAGTCCTTCAAAGCAAAACCAAGTATGTCCAGTAATCCAGAATTACAGTCTTTATTACTAACCTTACAGAACAGGTGAAGGAACAAAATGACCGAATAGAGAAAATTCCTAGAGTACCACCTGTTATCAAAGGCATTGACGTTGATAGATATTCTCAACAACCTTGGAAGCCAAATGCAGCACCCTTGCCTATTCCTAGAAAATTCAAAATGTTGGCTTTTATCTTTATGTTTTCTTTCGTTTTCCGTGATAATAGGCTTACCTAGTCGTAGAGACTAGGTGCCGTCACGATAATTCACGGTGGGAGACATTGGGTCGTGACAGTTCTAGAGTGGAAATGATATAATGAAACACCAAATTAGTAGGGACTACTCACCTTGAAGATGGGGGGAGTTGGAGATCTTGAAAGAGTGAAGGAAACTCCCAAAATTCGGCCAAGAGGAATGGGGGAAAATGAACCCTGAAATGACTATAAAATGTTTCGAGCGCCACAGGTAGCGTGGGCCGCTACCTATGGCCCAGTTTCCAGATCTCAAAATTCCCAGTGCCACGGCTAGAGCCCCACGCTACCCTGGGCGCTAGCAATGGGAAATCTTTTCTATTTCATCGGAAAATAGGGGTAACTCTCTCATACGATGTCCGATTTCGACAATTCTTTTTGTTATGGCTCTCCATAATTTCAATACAGATCTAATGCTTCAATCAAAATTGAATTTGGAGCTCATTTAATTAACGTGATACCACGTATTCTTGAAGAATCGACGTCGAAACATTCTAGAAATATCCAAATTAAATTTCGTTAACCATCCGAAATCCGCCCTCGGGACCTCAACCAAATATACCAACAAGTCCTAAAACATCATACGAACTTCGTCGATGCCTCAAATCACATAAAAGACTGCATACACGAACCACACCCGAATTGAAGCTTAAATGAAACTATCAAATTTCAACTTCTATATTCAATGTTGACACTTATCAAATCAAGTCCGATTGACTTCAAATTTTGCACACAAGTCATAAATGACACAACAGACCTATTCAAATTTCCAAAATCAGATTCCAACCCCGATATCAAAAAGTAAACTCCCCGTTAAACTTCCAATCTTTCAATTTCTATGTTCACCATTTCAAGCAAATTTAACTACAGACTTCAAAATGAATATCTGGACACATTCCTAAGTCCAAAATCACCATATGGAGGTATTGGAACCATCAAAACTCCATTCTGGAGTCGTTTGCACAAAAAGTCAAACTTCAGTCAACTCTTTCATTCAAGCTTCTAAACAAGGATTGTTATTTCAATTTAATCCCGAATTATCCGGAAACCAAAGCCGACAATTCACACAAGTCATAATACATATAACGAAGTTGCTCAAGACTTCGAATTATTTAACGGAGCATAGATATTCGAAACGGCAAGTCGGGTCGTTACATTAGTGTTAAGTTAGATTTATGATAATTATTAAGTTATTAAAATAATATTAGATTATTAAATAAGTAACTTTTATACTTATCTAAATTAAATATAGCTAGCAATCAGTGTAGTACATATAAAGACATTATGATATACTAGTTTGGTTTGTTACACCCCTATATAAGTTATATTAAGTTCTTTACTTTTTTTAAACAAAAATAAACTTAACAATAGTGAAAATATGTAACTGTTTTTAAATACAAATAATACTCAAAATAAGCATACTAATAGTGAAATATGTAACTATTCTTAAATACAAATAATACTCACAAGAGAGACAAGATCTCCTCCATGTATACGAATGATATAAAATTTTAATTTTTAGATTTGGTGTATAATTTGATTTATGATAATTATTAAGATAATAAAAATCATCATCGTCTAATATATATATATATATTACCAAGCCAACGTTAACAATCACAACCATCCCTTTTAAGGAGTCAGTACACATGTGAATTTGTGTATATGGTACGTTTCTTCTTCGTCCTTTCTTTCTTAGTTTTCGTGTTCATATTTTGGCGGATATTATTATTCTTGTTTTACTTCACTCAGTTATTAAACCAGTTATGTAATCAGAAAAAGTTGATCCAACAACATAGTCTATTTTCTTGGATTATCAATATGACTTTTTTATTCTTAATTTTATCCTCTCTGTACGTTTCTGCATTCATCCGTAAACAAATATTAGTACCAAAACAAATGATTTAGTCTTTCATTTTGTGCTTATAATATGTTTTCGTTTATGCATATTCCCGTGCATACAAAGATTAGTTGGTGGGAATAAGTTTAACTAAAAATTCTAAAACGCATTATGCATTATTTACTAAGTAGGATATAAAACAGTTTAAGTTTGGTAAATAAAATAAATCGTAAATAAACTACCAGTGATCATTTTTTATCATAATATTTTAGATATTCATATCATCTACTCTTTGCATACACTAACCTTCTTAACGATCCACTCTGTTTACAATGAAGTTCTATTTTACGTTATTGCATGTGGAAGAAATAAATATTTTTTTGAAAATTATTCCATATAAATTATAGCTCTACTATTATCTGCAGTAGTCTATAAGCATATGTCACGACCCAAAATCTAACACAGGTCGTGATGGCGCCCAACACCAGAGTCAGGCAAGCCAACAGTTGTTTACTACTGAAATTATCCTTATTTGACATACCAACCCCACATATTCCCAAAGTTTTAAGCTTAGGTCATTTAAATAAAAGCGGAAACATTAATCAACTTAAGTAAATACAGCCACAATGATCGTGATCCGATATATATACAGCCCCAAAATAAAGAGTCTACTATGTGCGTACCAGGAACTAGTGTCACAAGTCAACAGGCGAACTAGTAGAATATACGAAAGATGATACAAACTGTACTGCTGTCTGAGAGGAGTAACAGAAATAAACAAAAGATAACTCCATAGCACTGCTGAGAATCACCAAAGGAGACAGCTCACCGTGGATTCAGGTCCAGAATATATGTCAAGCTCCGGTCGTATAACCAGAAACACCAGCCTCAGAACCTGTACAATTAAGTACAGAAGTGCAGCATGAGTACATAAATATATATGTACCCAGTGAGTATCTCGCCTAACCTCGAAGAGGTAGTGACGAGAGGTCGACATGACACTCACTAAGGTCCAATAGTAATAATACAAAACAGGATATAATGAAATGCAGTAGACATGTGAGACAGTAGGCAGCAGATACCTATAAAATACAGAAATCCAGGAAACTACTGAAAATAAGCAACAATGTACACTTTCTTTTTTCTCCCCAATATCTGTCAAGTCAACATCAATGGAAACAGAACCAAATAGCCAAGTGCACACAAGAGTAAGACAACCGGCCGGAGTCATAAGGAAATATCTAGACACTGAATAGACGTAAAGCTTCCCCCGCTCGCGAATCATACCTGCGACTCGGGTGTTGAAACATTTATATACAATTTCCATAAAGCTTCCCTCGATCGCGAATCATACCTGCGATTCGAGTGCTGACACACTTATATACAATTACCATAAAGCTTCCCTCGATCGCGCATCATACATGCGATTCGAGTGCTGACACACTTATACCGATTCATTATAAAGCTTCCCTTGATCGCGAATCATACCTGCGATTCGAGTGCTGACTCTCATACGTACATATATATATACCGAAATATCAATAACTCAGTAGCGACTATAACTGTAACAGGGATTAATCAACTGGGAGTTCAAGTGTCTTTCCACATTTCCATATCAATTCAAAAGCAGTAAGCAGCTCAAAGAACACTCAAAGATACATATAAGGCACATAGAGACATGCTTGTGAGCCCTAAAACTACCCACATAGCATGATAGTCGCCACGTACGGACCATCGTCACTTTGTACGCACGTAGCCCCCAAAACAATTACGCACAGCATATATAACACCTATGGGGACAATTCCCCCTTACAAGGTTAGAAAGGAGACTCACCTCGTGTCGAATCTACCCCGCAGACCAAGGATGCGCCCGAACTCCGAACTCTACACCCGAGGACTCGCAACTAGCCAAATATGGTACAATGACATCAATGCATGCTCAAAGTAGGGAAATTATCCTATTTATTCAATAATTCAACATTCTTGAATAATTCCAAAAATCCAACCCAGGCCCGCACGCTCGAATTCTGAAAACTCGCGGAGGAATCGCTCACCCGAAGCCTAAGGATCGTTAATATATGATTTCTACTTGGATTTATGGCAGTAAATGGGTAATTCACCAATTTCTCAAGAACCCTAAATTACTACCCAATTCTTGACTTTTCAATGATTTAGTAGTTGATTTAGCTAGAAGATCATGAATTAAACTAGTGTTGAGGTGGAATTAACTTACCTTGACAGTAGCTAGGTTGTGGTGTGCTCTCCCCAAGTTCACAAGACTCTAATGGTGGAGGAAAATGAATGAAGGGGTGAAATCCCGAGGTTCAAAGAATATATACTGCCTGGCCTACAAGGATTCCGCACCTGCGGCTCGGGGACTGCACCTGCGTTCTCGCGCCTGCGAGCTGGGGCTCGCACCTGCGGAACTGGACGGGAAGGGCTGGGTTCACACCTACAGAGAGATGGACGCACCAGCAGTTCAGCTCCTGCGGACATTTTTCCTCACCTGCGAGAAAAGGGGACCTCACCTGAGGTCACACCTACGATGCTTAGGACCGCAGGAGCGGTTCCGCACCTGCGACTGGGCAACCGCACCTGCGGTCACACTAGATCAGGTGCACCAGCAGCTATTTTAGCTGGTTTATAGTCCCGTTGGGTGCCCGGGAGGCCCCTGGGCCCACCCGAGACCTCGTCCAAATATACCAACAAGTCCCAAATCATAATACGGACTCGCTCGAGCCTTCGGAACACCCAAAACAATGCTAAAACTCAAAATCACACCTTAAAACCCCAAGAACCAAACTTAGGAACTTTAAGTTTTCTAGACTTCGCTAACAACGCGCCGAACCGACCTATACTACTCAGAATGACACCAAATTTTGCAGGCAAGTCATAAATGACATAACGGAACTATTCCCGATCCCGAAATTCCATTCAGACCTCGATAACACAAAAATACCTCCAAAACCACAATAGGAACTTAAGGAACTTCTCATTTCAATATTGGGCACCGAAACGCTCCCGGGTGATCAGAAACCCATTCCGAGCATACGCCCAGGTCCAAAACCATCACACGAAGCTACCGGAACTGACAAAATTCGTTTCCGAGGTCGTTTACCCAAAATATTGACCGAAGTCAAACTTGGCCTTGAAGGCCAACCTTAAGGAACCAATTGTTCCTATAGCACTGTAAACACCTCCGAATCCCGGACCACCACTCCCCGCAAGACGTAAAAGATAAAAAGTCGCCATGGGAAGTTTCATTTAGGGGAACGGGGTCTGATAATGCAGAACGACCAATCGGGTCATTACATTCTCCATCTCTTAAATAAATGTTCGTCCTCGAACGGGTCTAGAATCATACCTGAAGTGCTGAATATGTGTGGATATCTGCTCCGCATGTCCTCCTCGGATTCCCAGGTTGCCTCCTCAACGGGATGGCCCTTCCACTGGACCCTTACGGCAGAAACTCTCTTAGACCGCAACTGGCGGTCCTGTCTATCAATAATAGCAACTGGCTCCTCCTCGTAGCCCAACCTCTCATCCAACTGAATAGTGCTGAAATCAACCACGTGGGAGAAGTCGGCGTGGTACCTCCGGAGCATGGACACATGAAACACTGGATGAACTCCTGATAAATTGGGAGGCAATGCCATCTCATAAGCAACCTCCCAAACTCGCCTCAACACCTCGAATGGACTTATAAACCTCGGGCTCAACTTGCCCTTCTTCCCAAACCTCATAATACCCTTCATAGGCGAGACTTTCAACAGGACCCTATCTCCATCCATAAATGATACCTCACGCGCCCTCTGATCCGCGTAACTCTTCTGTATGCACAGTGTTGTACGGAGCCTCTCCTAAATCAACTTCACTTTCTCCAAGGCATCCCTCACCAGGTCGATGCCATATAACTTAGCCTCGCCAGGCTCAAACCACCCAATAAGAGAACGACATCGCCGACCATACAACCCCTTAAATGGTGCCATCTCAATGCTGGACTGAGAACTATTATTGTAAGCAAACTTGGCCAAAGGCAAGAACTGATCCCACTGACCTCTGAAGTCAATCACACATGCCCTGAGCATGTCCTCTAATATCTGAACTGTACGCTCCGACTGACCATCATTCTGAGGGTGAAATGATGTGTTGAGGTCTATCTGGGTGCCTATCTCACTATGCAATGCTCTTCAGAAATGCGAGATGAACTGAGGACCTCGATCTGTACAATAGACACCAGTACACCATGCAACCGGACTATCTCCCGAATGTAGATTTGGGCCAACCTCTCAGAAGTATATGTAGTAGCTACTGGAATGAATGCGCCGATTTGGTCAATCTATCCACAATAACCCAAACCGCGTCCACCTTCCGCAAAGTCCGAGGCAACCCAACCACGAAGTCCATAGCGATGCTCCCATTTTCACTCAGGAATGGGCATCTGCTGAAGTAGGCCTTCTGGCCTCTGGTGCTCATACTTCACCTGCTAGCAATTAAGACACCTAGTCGCGTACTCCACAATGTCATTCTTCATCCGCCTCCACCAGAAATGCTGCTTCAAGTCACGATACATCTTCGTAGCACCAGGATGAATAGAATACCGAGAACTGTGTGCCTCCTCTAGAATCCTCTCCCTCAGGCCATCAACATTAGGAACACATAAGCGGCCCTGAAGTCTTAGAACACCATCCTCGCCGATAGTAGCATCCTTGGCCCTACCCTGAACCACTGTCTCCCGAAGCTCTGCTAAGCACGGATCATAGAACTGTCGGGCCTTAATCTCCCCCAATAACAAAGACTGAGCAATCACATGTGCTAAAACTCGACGAGGCTCTGAAAGGTCTAACCTCACTAGGAGATTGGCCAAGGTCTGAATGTCTAAGGCTAGAGGTCTCTCATCTGCTGCAATATAAGCCAAGCTACCCATACTCTCCGCCTTCCTGCTCAAAGGATATGCTACCACATTTGCCTTGCCCGGGTGATAAAGAATGGTGATATCATAATCTTTCAACAACTCAAGCCATCTGCACTGCCTCAAATTAAGACCTTTCTTCTTGAAAAAGTGTTGCAAGCTACGGTGGTCTGTATAAACCTCACAGGACACTCCATACAAGTAGTGCCTCCAAATCTTAAGAGCGTGAACTATCGCCGCCAACTACAAATCGTGCACAGGGTGATTCTTCTCATGAACCTTCAGCTGGCGTGAAGCATAAGCAATAACTCTCCCCTCCTGCATCAATACACACCCCAAGTCAACGCGTGAAGCGTCGCAATATATTGTGTACATCCCAGAACTGGACGACAATACTAGAACTGGTGTTGAGGTCAATGTTGTCTTGAGCTTCGAAAAGCTCTCCTCACACTCGTCGGACCATCGAAACGGGGCATTCTTCTGAGTCAGTCTAGTCAATGGAGCTACAATAGAAGAGAAACCCTCCACAAATCGGCGATAATAACCTGCTAGGCCCAGAAAGCTCCAGATCTTTGTAGCTGAAGTAGGACGCTGCCAACTCTGAACTGCCTCAATCTTCTGATGATCAACCTTGATACCCTCTCCAGATATTATATGCCCCAAAAATGCCACGGAACCCAACCAAAACTCACACTTGGAGAACTTAGCATATAGCTTCTGTTCTCGCACAACTCTCAAATGCTGCTCGTGCTCCCCCAGTCTACGTGAGTAAATCAAAATGTCATCAATGAATACAATGACAAAGGAATCAATATACGGCCTGAACACCTATTCATCAAATCCATGAATGTTGTTGGGGCATTAGTCAGGCCAAAGGAGATCACCAGGAACTCGTAATGGCCATATCTGGTACGAAATGCAGTCTTCGAAAAATCGGAAGCCCGAATCCTCAACTGATGATACCTCGATCGCAAATCAATCTTAGAAAACACACGAGCACCCTGCAATTGGTCAAACAAATCATCGATGCGCGGTAAGGGATACTTGTTCTTAATGGTGACCTTGTTCAACTGGCAGTAATCAATACACATCTGCATAGACCCATCCCTCTTCTTCACAAATAAAACTGGAGCACCCCACGGCGATACACTCGGTCTGATGAACTGTTGGTCGAAATCCCAATGCACACGCAAGTGTACGTGGTCGACAAGTAATATAGGATTT
>ML319836.1:0-45562 GCA_005239505.1 Nicotiana paniculata
TGTAATGCTATAGTCCTTTCGTGGATAATGAATTCAGTTAGCAATGAATTACTAAGTGGTATGATGTATGCTACAAGTGATCAGAAGGTCTGGTCCGATCTTAGGGAAATGTTTGATAAGGTTAATGGATCGCGAATCCTATATCTTCATAGACAAATAGCCACTTTAACCCAGGGTATTTCCTCAGTTTCAGTGTATTTCTCAAAACTAAGGGAACTGTGGGCAGAGTTTGATGCACTAATGCCCTGCCCTGGTTGTGGCTGTGAAAAATCTAAGAAATATGTTGAACATTTTGAATCTCAAAGACTGTTGCAGTTTCTAATGGGTCTAAATGAATCATATGCTCAGTCTAGCAATCAGATTATGATGATGTCCTCAACTCCTTCAATTAATAAGGCCTATGCTATGATAGTGTCTGAGGAAAGTAGGAGATCACTGACTCCTCCTACACATATTCCTGAGATAAATGAAGGAATAGTTTGTTTAGTAACAATAGAGGCTACAGGGGTACTAGTTCACATGGCTCTGGTAATGGTGTCATGTATAACAACAAGGGAGGATCATCTAGTTCAGGAGCAGGTTATAGAAACAAGAATAATATCCTTTACTGTGACTATTGTCACTTCAAAGGGTATACCAGAGATACTTGCTACAAATTGATGGGATATCCAGCAGATTTCAAATCTAAGAAGAAGATTCCCTGTGTCAATTATGCTAAGGACAATCATTCTAATAGTGATGTCAACTTTGCCTCTATGGGTGAAATTACTGGTTTAATGGCTAACATGGCTAGAAATGCAGCACCTATTCCACAGGTTACTCAGGAGCAGTACACTCAAATTCTGCAGATGCTTGGCAAAGGCAGTGAGATTGGTAGTTCATTTGAGAATGCAGGTATAGCAAATGCAGCCATGACTATCAGTGATGACCTAATTAAGTGTATAGTGGATTCCGGAGCATCAAATCACATGGTTAATGACAGACAAATCTTAACTGAGAATAGTGAGTGTGATAAAGCTAAAGAGTGCAGAGTTCATTTGCCTACTGGGGAGACAGTCACTGTTAATCACATAGGCTCTACTTATCTTTTTCCTGGTCAAAAGATAACTAATGTGCTGCACATACCTGGATTCAAATACAATCTCCTATCCGTATCAAAGTTAACAAAAGAACTAAAGTGTGTAGCCATGTTCTTTCTTGATTTCTTCGTTTTTCAGGATCTCTTCAGTGGCAAAGTGAAGGGGATTGGTAGAGAAGACAGTGGCCTCTATGTGTTCAACCACAGTAGCAAACTTCAGGTGAATTCTGCTGTAATACCTAGCAAACTTCAGGTGGATTCTGCTGAAGTACTTCAGGTGGATCGCAAACTTCAGGTGGATTCTGCTGAAGTACCTGTGTCTCAGGGTAGCAAACTTCAGGTGGATTCTGCTGAAGTACTTCAGGTGGATCGCAAACTTCAGGTGGATTCTGCTGAAGTACCTGTGTCTCAGGGTAGCAGACTTCAGGTGGATTCTGCTGAAGTACTTCAGGTGGATCGCAAACTTCAGGTGGATTCTGCTGAAGTACCTGTGTCTCAGGGTAGCAGACTTCAGGTGGATTCTGCTGAAGTACTTCAGGTGGATCGCAAACTTCAGGTGGATTCTGCTGAAGTACCTGTGTCTCAGGGTAGCAGACTTCAGGTGGATTCTGCTGAAGTACTTCAGGTGGATCGCAAACTTCAGGTGGATTCTGCTGAAGTACCTGTGTCTCAGGGTAGCAAACTTTAGGTGGATTCTGCTAAAGTACCTGTGTCTCAGGGTAGCAAACTTCAGGTGGATTCTGCTGAAGTACTTCAGCTGGATCGCAAACTTCAGGTGGATTCTGCTGAAGTACCTGTGTCTCAGGGTAAAGGTGTCTTAAATTCTGCTGCTGCAAATACAATAACTAGCAGTAGACTGAGTGTAGATCTTTGGCACAAAAGACTAGGGCATGTGCCACTTACTACTTTGAGGAAGATGAAAGTTTTTCAATCTGTAAAGCATGATTCATCTGAAAATCACTGTCCTGTATGTCCTCTAGCTAAACAATCAAGACTACCGTTTACTTCAAGTAATACTGTCTCTACTACTTGCTTTCATACTATTCATGGTGATGTATGGGGGCCTTACAGAGTTCCTACTCATGATGGTAGAAGATATTTTCTAACCTTAGTTGATGATCATTCCAGATATACTTGGATTTTTTTACTTCCTTCGAAGGGTGAAGTAGTTGTAGTGATGAGAAATTTTTTACTCATGGTCCAGAATATTTTTTCTTGTTCTGTGAAAGTGTTTAGGTCAAACAATGGTTGTAAATTCTTTAATTCACAAATGACAGTATTACTGCAGTCTTTTGGAATCATTCATCAAAGTTCTTGTGTCTCCACTCCTCAGCAAAATGGGGTTGCTGAAAGGAGACACAAATATATCTTGGACACTGCAAGAGCCTTAGGTTCCAAGCCTCAGTTCCTTTAAGGTTCTGGGGAGAATATGTTCTGGCTGCTGTTTATGTGATCAACAGACTGCCTACACCTACTCTTCACAACAGACTGCCTACCTCTACTCTTCAAGGCAAGTGTCCCTATGAAGTGTTGCATGGTCAGTTGCCCTCACTACAGCATATGCGAGTGTTTGGTTGTTTGGGATATGTTACTGATCTCAAAGGAGGGGACAAATTCTCACCAAGAGCTGTCCCAACCATATTTCTTGGTTACTCTTTGACCCAGAAGGGGTACAAGATGTATGTTATTCACTCAAAAAGTTTTCAAGTCACGAGAGAGGTAGTGTTCAAAGAAGATGTCTTTCCTTTCAACCATCTTCCCACTACTATCTCATCTCTGTTCCTGGTCCTCGACCTCAGCACTATACATGCTTCTACTTCTCCTTCTATATCATCCACCTCAATTAGTGTTGAATCTACAGAGCCAGTTTTAGACAGTGGCATATCAAACACAGTTGATCATCCCTCATCAGACTCAATAGAGTCAGTCGAGACAGCTGATGATTCTAATAGCTTTATGCTTTCTACTGTCTCTGAGCCCTGTAGGAAATCCACCAGAACTAGTAGACCTCCAGTCTGGCTTAAAGATTATGTCACTCAGCAGCAAGGTAATGCTACCTGCTGTTATCCTATATCAAACTACTTATCCTATGATCATGTATCCCAGTCCTTTGGTGCTGCTCTTACAGCTTTTTCATCTGTTGAAGAGCCTCATTCTTATGTTGAGGCAATAAAACATCCACACTAGATTGATGCTATGCAATCAAAGATTGCAGCCTTAGATGATAATCATACATGGAGCATTGTTGATCTTCCTTCTGGGAAAGTGCCTATAGGTTGTCGATGGGTGTATAAGGTGAAGTACACTGCTTCAGGAGCTGTGGAAAGATATAAGGCTTGGCTAGTGGCTAAAGGGTACAGTCAACAGGAGGGGCTTGACTACATGTGGCCAAGATGGTCACAATGAGATCTGTCATTGCCCTTGCAGCAGCCAAGCACTGGCCCATCTTTCAAATGGATGTCCATAATGCCTTTCTACAAGGCGATCTTCTAGAGGAAGTCTACATGGAGATTCCTCAGGGGTTTGCAAGCCAGGGAGGGACTTCTAAGGTTTGCAAACTTCACAAGTCTTTGTATGGCCTGAAGCAAGCTCCTAGACAATGGCACAAGAAACTAATCGATGCACTAATTGGTCTTGGCTTCACTCAAAGCCACTATGACTACTCTCTCTTCACCAAAAGGGAGCAGGCTGCACTGACAATAGTCTTGGTGTATGTAGATGATCTACTGGTGACAGGTACCTGCTCTGATCTGATTATTAAAACAAGGAATGACCTCAAGCTCATGTTCAAAATGAAGGATTTGGGAGAGCTGAAATTCTTTCTTGGAATAGAGTTTGCTAGGTCTAGAAAAGGCATAGTAATGAGCCAAAGGAAGTATGCTTTGGGACTTATATCTGAAATGGGACTTGGAGGATCCAAACCAACTGGTACTCCACTAGAGTCCAATGTGAAACTAACCTCTGTGGAGTATGATTCCTTTATCAAAGGTGACTTAGTCTCAGATACAACAAGAGAGGGTAGTCTACTAAAAGATCCATGTCAATATCAAAGACTCATAGGAAGGTTGTTGTACCTTACTATGACTAGAGTTGATATTGCCTATGCTGTGCAAGTGCTCAGCCAATTTGTGCACAAGCCAAAACAGTCACACCTTGAAGCTGCTCACAGAGTTGTAAGATACATCAAGGCAGCACCTGGTCTAGGTCTGCTAATGCCCTCAGACAGCTCAGGCACACTTACAGCTTATTGTGACTCAGGCTGGGGAGGTTGTTACAAACTAGAAGGTCTGTTACAGGATATCTAGTAAAGTTTGGAGATGCTACTATATCCTGGAAGTCGAAGAAACAGGATACAGTAGCCAGAAATTCGGCAGAGGCAGAATTCAGAAGCATGGCTTTCACAGTTGCTGAACTGACTTGGCTGACAGGCTTATACAAAGAGCTGGGAGTTGACATCAACTGGCCCATTTCGTTATACTGTGATAGTAAAGCTGCTATTCAGATTGCAGCTAATCCTATCTTCCATGAGCGAAGAAAGCATATAGATATTGACTGTCACTTTGTGAGAGAAAAAATTATTCAGGGAATGATCAAGAATTTTCATGTTTCTACTAAGGAGCAACTTGCAGATTTATTAACTAAGAGCCTTGGAAAGTTGCAGCATGACTATCTACTGTCCAAGCTGGGATTGAAAGATATTTCAACCATCAGCTTGATGGAGGGTGTTAACAAGATATGAGGCTAACTGTAGTTAGCTAGCTTAGTTAGTGTTAACTGTAGTTAGTTAACTAAGAGTAGTTAGTTAGTTAATGACAGCTGTATTCAACTAACTTAAGTTACAACACTGTATATAACTAACAAGCAGTTAGTTATCATGTACTCTGTATTCATTCTATGAGAAAACAGTTTCTTCTCCAGTGATGCTTCTCTATATCTTCTTCTTCTCTCTTCTCCATTGAAGCTTAATCACTAGAAGTTATCAATATCCTTTCAATTGTCCCTCTCTTGTTGTGTGAAGCTTTGCTATCTTGCCCCTTTTTCAGTTTGTAGTTTGTATTCCAGTAGGGCTAGTTTGGTAGAATGTTGGTGAAAATAAAACATGTATTACCTTTGGTATTATTAATCCCTTGTTTGGTAACGTTTTCAACCTCTCTATAACTAATACTTATATTAGATATACACCGTATTCAGTACTCCCTCCGTTCCAGTTTATGTGAACTTATTTCCTTTTTGGTCCGTTCCAAAAGAATGACCCCTTTCTAAATTTGGTAACAATTTAGCTTAAACTTCCAATTCTACCCTTAGTGAGAAGCTCCATTTTGATTTGTTTAGGACCATAAATTTCAAAAATCTTCATTTTTTCTTAAACTCCGTGCCAAACAACCCCTAATTGTGTTGGGAGTCCTTTGGTTTGCGGACTAGTTATACAACTATTCTAATACAATGACTTTTATTAGTTGAATGATAATATAGCAAGTATTAAATATTAATGAATAACGATACATAGATTGTTCGTAAAATAACTATACATAGGTTATCATTTGGTGAATAGTAATGCAATGATTATTATGTAGGTATATGCGATATCAACGTCAATAATTAGCTTTAAGGTTGTTTCTGTCATTTCAGGTGCTAATACATATATTCTTATTCTATATTCTATTATGAGTAAAGTTATACATGGATTCTTGCACAAGTATATCAGTATCGGCAACGTAGAGTTCTATATTGTAAACCCAACATTGTGGAGTATTATTTATGCATAATTTTATGAAGTTTGCATTAGTTTTGTTTATATTAAAGTTTACATTAGTAATAGTAATAAATCAGAATTTTATGCACTCCCTCTATTTCAATTTAGATGATACACTTTCCTTATTCGTCTGTTCCAAAAAGAATGATATATTTCTACAATTGGAAATAATTCAACTTTAAATTCTTCATTTTACCCATTTTGCCCTCAATGAGAAGCTTTTACAACCACAAAAATGTCATGGCCTCACAAAACTTTTACCCCTTAAGCTTTTAAGACCACAAGTTTCAAAAGACTTTTTTTTTCTTAAACTCCGTGCCGAGTCAAACTACCTATCTAAATTGAAACGGATAGAGTAATAGATAAAGATATTGCCCATAGGATTAAAAAGGATGGTTGAAATGGAGAAATGCTACCGGGTGTTATGTGATAGAAGGATGCTCACCAAAGTGAAAAGTGTAGAATAGATATAAGACCGACAATGTTATATGGTAGTGAATGGGCTGCTAAAGTCCAACATATCTACAAGATGCATGTTTCCTTTGATGCAGATACTAAGATGGATGTGCAGTTATAGATAACATTAAAAGTGATCACATTCGCCAGAAGGTGCAAGTAACACACCCATTGAAGATAAAAAGAGAGAAGGTCACTTGAAATTGTTTGGTCATGTCTTGCGTTGCCCTACATAGGTACCGGTATATAGGTGTGAGTACATCGTGGTAGACCTAAAATCACATGAAAGTTGTCTCGAAAGACCTACAAATCATTGGAATCAGTGCAGACTTAGCTAAAGATAGGGCATAATGGAAGAAAATGATTCATATAGGTCGGAATATGCTTTAAATTTATTAGAGAACTTTAATATTATTACGATTGCTAATATATATATATATATATATATATATATATAGCGCTTAAGCCATGAAGTGAGGCTTAAAACATGTTGAGCGCTTCGCCTCGCTTTGTGGGTGATCACATTCGCCAAAGCCGACACTAAATAATTATATTTCACTTTATCATAATTGTTTTCAATTTCTTTGTCCATATATTTGTTATTCATGCTTATAATTATTGGTCTTAGACTACATATACATATTTTTACTCTTTATCTAGTTGCGCCCTTTTTTCTTTAAAGCCCAAGCTTTATTTGTGCTTTGCGCTTAAAGCCCCAACGGACCTTGGAGCTTTTTGTGCTTTTCGCCTTTGAAATATATATACATACATATATATATATATATACATACATATATATATATATACATACATATATATATATGAAATTTATTTTCACTACTATTATTTTATTTTGGCATGATGACGATATGAGTTGACCCCAACTTTGTTTGGGACTGAGGCGTAGTTGTTGTTGTTGTATACCAGAATTATTTTTTCTTCTATAGCAAACCAAACGAGTTACTAATTTGGTAATAAGTTTTGTATAAAGGATAAGGAGTTATTACTTTTCCAAAAACATATTTTTGTCTTCTCCTTTGCTCTAGTTATCTCGAAATGGATACAAAAAACTATTGATCAAGGATATGTAAGAATTGCAGTAGTCCATTGTGTGTCTGGAAGTTCAGACAACTGAAATGGTCTTTCAGTTTGTTAAGTTTCTCTCGTGAACTTATTTCCTTTCTGAATTTATTTCAGTAGGTGTTTCTCTAAGGATGTAGCCTTATTTGTCTGCTTCTACTACATGAAAGATACACATAACCTATCAGCTTAACGTTTGAGAAATTATAAATACACGAACATTAAGATCCTTCATACAAGTCAAAATTCTGTTAAATTATTGATATAGAATCTATTGCCTAAATCCTTATTGGCTAACTATAAAGTTATACAATTTATCAATTAATTTGCTGGATAAAATCTAAGTTGCTCGGACTCGGGTGCAGGTATCCGATACGGGGATGGATCCGAGTATCGGATTCGGCAAAACCTAAATTTTAACATTCAGGGGTGCGGATTCGGATATGGATACGAGTGCGGGGATTCGGCTAATAAAAAATAGAGCTATAAATATATTGTAAATTTTTAGAGATATTCTGTGAAAAACATACATGAATATTGTACAATTCAATCCTTCATTCTCCAAGATGGACATTATTCTTTCATTTTCTAAATCTGTTTTATTTTTGATTTTGAGAAATCAAAATCTCAATTTTTCTCCCAAATTTGTCGATGGACTCCAGTCAAAGTGTCCTAAATCAATTGACAACCGTATCCGGGACGTATCCCGTCCCCTTATCCGTATCCGTCCCATATCCGGACGGGGACGACACCAAAATAGAAGAGTCCGCGCAACTTAGGCTAAAACATCTCTATTCTCTGATGCATCCTAATGGAGTATGCAGGCGACAAGATAGTATATATGCATATGGTATTTTCCTTTTCTCTTCCTGTTGTGGTAGTACATGCAAAAAAAAATATGCAGGTAAATAAAATGCAGTATTATGTGGTCGAATATTTTTTAAGGCTTCAGCTACTGCTGTCATTAGCAATTTGTTCTGTTGGCTCCTTTGTGACCAAAGCTCTTCTTAGGAAGAGGTTCCAATGAGAGCTAAAATAACATTGTGATCTGCTTCCTTCTACATATTTGGTAATTGCTTATTTGACCTGTTCTCTAACCATGCTGAGGTAGGCATCATCATTGGCTGTAAAAGTGAAACGATTACTTGTGTGTAGGGGTGTAAAATGGGCGGGTTAGGCTATATTTGGGCAGGTCAAGATGGACTAAGTCAATAAATGAGTCATCACTCAACCCAATCCAAAGTGTATTTGGGATAAGATGGGCTGGGTCAAGATGGGCTAAACAATGGGTCGTAGCCCGCCCCGCCCAATTTGACCCATGTTTTAGAACCAAGTTCATCTTGCATAAACAAAGCCTTTTACCTTTTATACACCTATATATGTTCCCTACTTTCTTAGCTTCATAATTTATTCATTCCATGCATTGACGAAGAATTGTTATATATCTAATTTTAAATTTTTAGCTAAGAAACACACGGATTAATCTTATACTCAGTTATTCATAAGCTTTTATAACTTTCTAAAACTAAACAAATATTTAAAACTGTATAAGAAAGAAGAAAAGAAAAAGCAAAGAAAATAGCGGATGAAAAAAAAAGACAATGTTTCAGAAACTCTCTTGAAGAAAATTTTTGTGCAAGATAAAGGTTTGGCTAGTTGATTTTTTTTTTTTTTTTGGAATTGTCCCATAAACAATTGATTTGGAAAAGAGCCTTCCGACCACAAAAAATTTTTAGAAAACTTTATTGATTAAATCTTTTAGAGAAAAACAACCCAGACAATTTTCTATACAAACTTTGATTTATACCTATTTATGTAGTTATTATTTGTTCTTTATATGTAGTTATTATTTGTTCTTTATATGTAGTTATATTTTCCTTCTAGCATTTTTTGAGGATGCTTCTAATTATATCATCTATTAAACATTTAAAATCACAGTATTGTTTCCTCATCTTGGCAAACAGTACTTCACATGCAGTGAAGATGAGGATTTATCCTGTAAGCTGATTTCCGTGATGAAACAAATTTGTTAAGTATTATGTTTTAATAAACAATAATGTTGAATGCCTAAATTTTTAATGATAGAGGACCTGGTGGATGATGATGATGGGGTCTTTGAAGAGTATTTTGAGGAAGACGCCGAGCTTTATGTAAGTTCTACAAGAAACTTCAAGTCTTGCATTAATTTTCAGTATAACCACTTTGTGAATTTCATATAGTGAACCAGTTTTTCCTGTTTTAAGGTTGGGGATGGATCGGGAGGAGGAGGGATCTCTCTAGCTGGGACATCATGGGACAAAAGAGCATTAGAACTTGCAGAAGAAGTTGCTCTATCATTTGATGGGGAATTGGGAATTTATGCCTTTAAAACATTGAAAAATGCCAACATTCAAGTACGAGTGGAGAGACTTACGAATAAGTAAGCTGCAGACATTTGCTTGAGACAACTATTAGCTGCATATATGTCATGAACCACGTATTAAATCCAGTTAAAACCTCTATCTGATGAAGGGAGAAGCAGGTCAAAAGTTTCTTTTCTTTTTGTTTCCACGGTTTAATTTGCAATTGTTTTCTGATCGACTGAAATGCATTATTTCTTAAGGAGCTTTTGTCCATAAGATGAAACCTTTTATACTGCCATATTGCTAGCTATATCTAGTGCCATTGAGTAACTAGGCTCCTCCTATCTTTCTCCTTCTAAATGCCGTTCGTACTATCTTTGCGGCCTTCTATCTTCCTGCTTACTTGGGCTTTCTGGATTAGCAAAATAAGTTTCTGAATGATTAGTACAACTTCGCAGATTACTTTCACCCATATGTGAAAGAAAATGATAAGGTTTGAGACATAAGTAGCCAAAAGAATTTCATGTGATTGTTTGAAGAGACTGCATGGTCTAGCATCTTTGAGTAGGTCCTCTCTCCCAGCTCTTTCTAGAATGATATAATTCTGTTTAGCGGCTTATCAAATATTCAAACATTATTACGTCTGTGCACTTAATTCAGTATCTTTTGTCGCACCATTCATCTGTGGTTATATATCTTTTGCTTTTCTTCTATACCATATGTAGTCTTGATATGCAAAATTATGCATGCAGGTCAGGTACTCCTAGTATGATGGATATTGAAGCTTTCTCATTAAGATACAGAGAAATGCTTGATGAAGCTGAGGTGGCTGGATCTATTCCAAATAACGTATCTCTTGAGGTTGGTAATCCTTTTCTGCATTGCCAGTTTTATGTTATTCTAGAAGGATTCGTCATCACCAAAAGACCAAGTTTCTAGCTCTCTTATACTAAGGCTTAAGGGAGTGAGTAATCTTTGCAAGGAAACAATTATATTGCTTCTAAACTTCCCAAGACAATTGCATTTCTCCTGAAACATGATATCTGCATGTCACCATCTTGCAATTCATATGTTAAAGTTCCTTTGTTTTATCACATCTTTTTATGATGAAACTCTATTTGTTTCAATCTTTTGCGTATGAAAAAATTTACCAGGTATCATCGCCTGGTGTTGAAAGAGTTATTCGGATTCCACAAGATCTGGACCGGTTCAAGGATCGTCCTATGTATGTAAAATATGTTAGTGACGAAGTGGCTGAGAATGGATCATCATCTGAACATGATGGTGTTCTCAGGCTTGTCTCCTTCAATTTGGAAACTAATGCTTGTATTTGGGGTATAGCAGATGTTAGAGTGAATAGAGAAAAAGCAGGAAAAGGTAAACCTCTAAGCAAAAAGCAAAGAGATTGGCGCTTGGAGACACCATTTACATCCTTGCGTTTAGTTCGTTTACATTCTGAAATTTAGGGTCGGTTTGGAAAGCCATCATGTTATTGGAATCGGTGTAATTACTAAGGCAGTAATTACGAAACCTAGTAATTACATGGTATTGTAATTACGACGAGTTGTTAGTTTGTCATAGTGTAATTACAAGTTTACTATTTGGTTGCACACGTGTAATTACACAGTTAGATTAAATTTTAAATGAAGTAATTATCAAAACTTAAAAGTTAATATAATAAATATATGCCTATAATTTTTTTTTTTGATATTTAAGATGTATATTTTCATGAATATACATTAATTAGTAATCATATATTTATAACTAATAATGTAAAAATAATTGTCATATATATCCAAACTAATAGTATTTAGTTTAGTTACTTACAAAAACTAAAAACATACGTTTTGTAAGAGCATCATAGAATGCATGTTTGATAAAATAAATTAATATTTATAAATATAATGTCATAACATTATTCAAATATTTGACAAAACTAATCTATCATTTCTAATAAAAAAAATGAACCACATGCAATGTGAACCAATACTACTTAAACAAGTAAATTGGACCCATGAATATAACACAATTTCAAAATATTAAAAAATTAGTTTAACATATGTCAAATTCCAACATAATAATAGCAGGTTCCAACACAACTTAATTAGCAAACATAATAAGTTTATGACCACATTCAACAACGAAATTTTACTTTAATTGCATCACTCATTTTACGCCAAGTTTGTTAATGACTCATTATTTCTAATATTAAAAGGTATAGTTTCAAAAACTAGAATAATAAAAGAAATAAGAAATAAAATTTAAGCAATTACAGGGAATCACAAGAAGTAAATGTAGAGAAATAAAAGATAAATGATGTACAAAGAAAAAAATATTTTAAAATTTCAAACGGAATTAAAAAGTAAAAATTAAAAATTAAAAAATTAAAATAATAGAAACAAAAAGTTATAAAGAAAATAATAAAAATAAAAACAAAAAGGAAAGAAAATAAAAAGTAACCTTGTAATTACACAGTATAATTACCACCAATTCTCACACCCCCTTAAGAATTGAAGAATGTGATTACACCAAATTTCATGTTGACCAAATAATTACTTGGCCAGACGAACATGCCAAATTATGTAATTACACCCAAATCCAATTCCTACGTGACTTTCCAAACAGACCTCTTAGAAATTTTAGAGGTTCAAACATTTATAGTCACTAAGGGTCCTTTTAGCAAAGAACCTCTTCTGCTAGCAAGGTTTATATAAGAAGTGAAAAAAGGACAATACGATTCATTATGGTACATGATATGAAAGTCTGTATGAAACTGGATTCAGAAGGAACTAGATCATAACATTTTGAAGATTTTGTATTACAAATTTATACTTATTGCTACTCATAATACAAATGTCAGCTATCGCTATACCCATTTTTTGTTTTATGTAATTGGCAACTAGAGTTATGTTGTTAGGATCCAGATATGGATCTAAGATAAATTCAGTAATAAAATGAAAATGCAAGCAATTGGAACAATTTTCTAGATTTTTAAAATGGTAATATGGATATCAAACTACAAATCGAAAATTAACCTAAGATATCTAAATGGTAAGTCGTCGCCATAGTCATTGAAATCTGCAGAAATTAAGAAGAGAAGAGAGTCAGAATTGGGAGGAAATAAGAGAAAGGAAGAGAATGAGAGAGAAGAGAGTGGAGGAAGTGTGAGACTTGTTGTTCATGATTTTCCTTCTCTCTTGGTTTGGTATATAACAACCTGTTGACGTGGTAACACCTCGTACCTTGTTGCCGATGTCGTCACACGAGAATAGGGGGAGGACTTATTAAAGGCATATCTGGCTATCCTTTCTTTTTTATCAAAAAAGTCTGTGGACCCACTAATGATACTCGGGAGAGAACTGACCTACTGGTCTTGATCCCATTCTATATGCGCGCAATTTTTTTAGTAACAAGGTAACAAGAAGCGGGTTCATTTATGGAAATCTATTCATGGTTGTCCCTTTTGAAAGTTAGTTATTTCTTCTTATTACGCCTGCCCGTGTTCGAACCCAGTTGCCTTCACTTGTTTACTTTATTATATTTATGGGTAAGGTCATTACATACCCTCCTCCTTCAAACCATCCTTGACTTCAAGGATGAAGAACAAAACCAGGAAATATTGGTTCAAGGAACGGATAGTCTTCCC
This sequence comes from Nicotiana paniculata, assembly GCA_005239505.1. NCBI lineage: Eukaryota > Viridiplantae > Streptophyta > Magnoliopsida > Solanales > Solanaceae > Nicotiana > Nicotiana paniculata. Next base: position 13,356 of record ML319836.1, read on the forward strand.
AAGTTGCATCTTCCGGTTGCAGGTTGGACCATTGCACTAACACCTTGACAATTGTTGCATTATTCTTCTTCACCATTCGATTTTGTAGGATTGCAACTGGCTTGACTAGAAATTGTCCATCCTCAGCTAGACAAATCGACCTTGTGTGCTACCTTACCACCTCGAGCCAGCACCTTGTAAGGCCCATAGTATTTAGAACTTAGCTTTGAATTCTTCCTTAAGGCAATGGAAGTTTGCCTATATGGCTGGAGTTTTAAATAGACCATTTCACCAACTTGGAATTCCCTGTCAGTTCTTCTCTTGTCAGCGTAGTAATTCATCCTTTCCTGGGCCTTGCACAAATTATCCTTCAGCAGTTGGTGCATCTGTTGTCTCCTCATAACAACATCTTCAGCTGCTAGTACTATGGTCTCCAGCAATGGACCAATACATAAATGAGGTGGAGAATAGCCATATCGAGCTTCAAAGGGGTGCATTTCAAGCTGTTATGGAAGTTGGTGTTGTACCACAATTCTGCAACACTTGGCCATTGCTTCCAAAGAGTAGGTCTGCTAGAAGCCACGCATCTGAGGTAGTTCTCCAAACACTTATTCACTCTCTCAGTTTGGCCATCACTTTGAGGGTGATAGGCTATACCGTAATGTAACTGAGTCCCTAGTAGTTTGAACAATGCCTGCCAAAAATTGCTCAGGAAGACCTTGTCTCTATCAATAACAATAGTTTCAGGTGTGCCATGTAGGCTATGCACCCTTTTGCAAAATTCAAGCTACTATTGCAGCAGTATAGGGATGAAAGAGACCTATGAAGTGAGCATACTTGGTCATTCTGTCTATCACCATCAATATCACTTCCTTATATCTAGTAGGCAACCCCTCAATGAAGTCCATACTAATATGGATCCAAGCTTGATTAGGGATGGGGAGGGGTTGTAACAGGCCTGGGTAAGCCATATTGTCATCCTTACTTCTGACACATACATCAGAGCTAGCCACAAACTCAATAACCCTTTGTTTCATTCCAGACCAATAGAATAATTGTGCTAGTCATTTAAGGGTATCTGACTGTCCAAAATGACCACCCATTGGAGAGTCATGAAATATGGAAATCAGCTGATGTCTGAGGGCCCCATTTGTGCCAATATAAACCTTCCATTTTCTCCTGAGAGTGCCAGATGTGTAATATCATAAATTAGGACCCCGCAGATCCACTGTAAGCTGAGTAATCAGATCCATAACCTGAGAATCACCTTCATAGCTGGAATAACTTCTTGCATCCATGTAATAATTGAGGCACTAATAGCCAATAGTTGTCCAGTATCCTGTGGTAAACTAGCATTCCCACTCTCATGCTACTTGGAGAGAGCATCTGCCACCCTATTTTCAGCAACCTTTTTATACTGCACCTAATAATCCAACCCCAGAAGTTTTGCCGGCCCTTTCTGTTATATAGGCAATAGTTACGTTTTGCTCTAGTAATAATTTCAACCTATGGTGGTTGGTTCTGACCATAAAGCGTTTGAACTGCAGATAATGTCTCCACTTGCCCACTGCATTCAGTAGAGCCACGTATTTTTTTTTTTCATAAATTGACTTGCCCATGTTCCTTGGTGATGACACTTACTATAATAGGCCACTGGTCTTCCCTCTTGCATTAAGACAACACCAATTGCACTGTGACTGACATCTGTTTCAACTATGAATTCCTTGGAATAATCAGGTAATATCAACACTGGACTTGAAGTCATAGTAGACTTGAGGGTCGAAAATGCTAGCTCTGCTTCTTTACTCCATTTAAAAGAGTCCTTCTTGAGGAGATCAATAAGGGGTTTTCATATGACCCCATAGCCAGCAACATACTTTCTGTAATAACCAATAAAACCCGAATATCCTCTGAGAGCTTTAACTGAACTAGGTCTAGGCCATTCGACCATAGCATGTATCTTGGCAGGATTAGTGAAAACACCTTTTTAGTGATTACGTGGCCTAAGTATTCCACTTGAGGCTGACCAAAGGAGCATTTTGACTTTTTAGCAATCAGATAGTGACCTCTCAGTAAAGAAAGCACAACAACTAAGTGTTTAACATGCTCCTCTAATGATTCACTGTAAATGAGTATATCATCAAAGAAGGATAAGACAAACCTCCTCAAGTATGGTTGAAAAACATGATTCATCAAGGCTTGAAAGATGGCGGGAGCATTTCTCAGTTCGAAAGGCATAACCTTGAACTCATAATGGCCCACGTGGGTCCTGAATGCAGTCTCAAACACATCTTTCTCATTCATCCTAATTTGGTGGTAGCCTGCCCTTAAATCCGGGTTGGAGAAGATCATCGAACCATGTAGTTTATCCAGTAGATCATCCACAATGGTAATGGGGTACTTTTCCTCCACAATGGTAATGGGGTACTTTTCCTTCACAATGATATCATTAATCCTCTATAATCGACATAGAACCTCCATGTTCCATTCATATTTTTAACAAGGAGTGCTGGTGATGAAAAGGGTGATTGGCTCTATTGAATGATTCCATTTGTGAGCATCTCCTTGACTTGCCTCTCTAATTCAGCCTTCTTGTAATAGTTGTACCTGTAGGGTCTCAAACTTACTGGCATAACACCAGTTTGAGAGGAATTGTGTGGTCCAAGGCTCTGATAGGAGGCAAGGACTTAGGACTTAGGCTCAGCAAACACATCATCATCCACTTGCTCTTGATCATTAGTCACCACTGAGTTAATCATGAACAAATGAGCCAAAAGTGCTTGCCCATTCTTTAACACTTCGCCCGTGTTACTGGATATCATGTTCAACTTACCTTATTCAGCAATGCTATGTAATACCAGCTTATTACCCTTTTTTCCAATAGTGACATAGTTCCTCTCATGCTCAAACTTAGTGCGATTATGTTTCTTCATCCAGTTATTACCTAGAACAATGTCACAACCACCTAATGGAATGATGAGCACGTCCTCTTTGAAGGATCTGCCTTGAATTTCCCACAGAAAATCCTTGCAGTGTGAGGTACACATGATATAGTTGTCGTCAACAACTGTTACCCTTACTGGTGGACCGTAACTGGCTTGATAACCATTTTTCTTAACAATATTCTCATCAATAAAGCTATGGGTGCTGTCAAAATCAATCAGCAATGCAAGGTTCCTATTTTTGACAGAACCCTTAGCAAATATGGTGTTGACTCCTTGGTTGTTCCCTGATAAGGCACTCATACACACAGCCTCCTACATAACCTACTCTATGTCACCTTCAATTATTAAATCTCTAATGGAGAGATGCTCAACATCAATAGGGCCTTCCATCTCCCCAACTAGATAATTTATCTGTTTCTTTTTGCATTAATAACCTGATATGTACTTTTCCCACACCTAATGCACAAATGATTGTTCCTTATATACTCATACACTTCATGACTAAGACTGAAAGCATTGGGCCTAATAGTAGTGTCTCTTGAAGCATTGCCATTAGTGGAATTGTTCACCACAGCTGGAGGTTTGAAACTATACTTACTCTTCCTTGAGCACATTCAATTGCCATCTATTGTAGCCTAGTCCCTCAACAACAAACTTAAGCGTAGTAGGCTTGAATAGCTTCACACCAAATCTAATTTTCTCCTTTAGAGCTTTTATGAAACTGGATATGAAATGAGATTCATAAAGATGAAGGTTCCTGATCAGCATCTGAGACTTCATATACTTAAACCTTCCCAGAAATTCATCAACTACCATTCTGACTAAGCTTGTTGAATTCCTCTACTATTTCATCCATTACTACATCTCTGAACCGATAGATTAATTCCTCCTTGAACTTAGTCCAATTAATCTCACCTCTACTCAATGTTAAGGAATGATACCAAGTCTCAGTTAAGTCATTTAAATATAGTGCAGCTGCTTCTACCTTCTGATTGTCTTGAGTTTTATATAAATTGAAATACTTTTCACATTTAAGGATCCATACCTTAGGTTCGTGACCTTCAAAGCTGGGCAGTTCCCATTTAGGAGGAGGGATTGGAATAACTCGATTTCTATTTTGTCACACCTCCTGAACTGGCAGAGGCAACTGCCCGTTTCCATGTCGATTTTCACCCTGAGCTCTATTAGTTACCCTCTCTAAAGCTGTCAAGAATCAGCTCTAGGTTTCCTTAAATCCCTATTTGCGTGTCGCAAAATTGCTGTTGACTGGTGAGCACCTGCTCCAACACTTCATCATGCCTAACAAGTTTGTCATACATCAATTTAAGGCGAGTTCCTTCTACCATTCTCACCTCACAGTTGTAGAATCGAGGCTCTGATACCAAGTGTCAGGATCCTTATATGGATTTAAACTAAATGCAGTAATAAAATGAAATTGAAAGCAACTGAAACAATTTTTTTGGATATTTATAAATGATAAAATGGATATCGAATTACAAATAAAAAATTGGTGAATTAAGCTAAGCTATCTAAATGAAAAGTTGTCGCCATAATCACTGTAGTCTGCAGAAATTAAGAAGAGAAGAGAATCATAATTGGGAGGAGAGAAGAGAAGGGAAGAGGATGAGAGAAGAGAGCGGAGGGAGTGTGAGACATGTTATTCCTTATTTTCCTTCTCTCTTTTCGTTTGGTATATAACAACCAACTGTCGACGTGTAAACATCTCGTCCATTGCTGCTCATTTATGGAAATCTAATCGTGGTCGTCCCTTTTGATAGTTAGTTATTCATTCTTATTACCCTGCCCGTGTTCTAACGTACTTACTCTATTCTTTTTATGGATAAGGTCATTACATCTGTATTACAATTTCGAACGCAATTGCCTAAATTTTTAAGTTAAATAGTTGTTTAACACTTTTATATGATTTCACACATAATTGCCCTAACTTTTTACGTTAATAGTAGTTTAATATAATTGTCTAAATTTATACCAATTTTTTTCATTTTTTTAAATGTTGAATCAAGGAGATAAAAATAAAACTCTCATTCACGCGTTCGCTAGTAGATCAATTTTCAGTCAAAAGAATTACTGACTTACGGAATGAATTTATCCACATGCTATCTTTAATCAAAATAATGAATACAATATACATGAAACTTAATAATGGTTAAGTGATTGATATTCTTACTTTAATTTGTTACTCTTTTTATTAAATTGCTTGGAGGAAGGGGGTACACTTGTACTCTTGAATATACTTGCTAGACTACTACCAATGTAGTAAAGAATTGAATTGCTAAACTTTTATCTAATATAGGGAGAAATGTTTTTCGAGACAACACTTAACCAACTTTTCACAAATAGGAACTTTTCAGTTTGAGATTGCAGTGGGTCAACAAGGTAATGAAAAAGGTCATGGCCTTTTCTTTATTCATTATACAACTCTGGATTCAAAGGTGGGCAGAACAATTAGAAGTCCTATAAATAGGGAATTGAGAGGTTTTGTGACATTTCATATTTTGAGCACTTGGATAGATTGGTATTATATTTTAGAACTTGTTGTTATGGTTTGAGTTGGGACCCGAGGGTTCGAGTGATTTCATCGCATTTGGAATAAATTTGATGTCACCTGGTGCATCACTGTCAAAGATATGACTCCAATTTGTAGATTCACATAAAATCTAGAGACAATTAATCAGAGAAGAAGGCTAGAGTAGATTCAAGACAATTAATCCTGAGAGAGAACTTAATGTAATTGTATTAGTGAAATAAATACATCTGTGATTTATTTGCACGATACAAGTTTATATATACACACGTGCTCACTAACTACTTATAAACTTACTATCTAGTGACACCTTATTTACATCTCATTTAACTAACTAACTAACTGACCAAGCAGCTAATAATCAACTCATTACCAACTATAGTTAGCATCTACTCTTCAAGTAATATCACTCTTAACATTCCCCTCAAGCTAGTAGGTGTGTCTAAATCAACCCCTGTTGTATCTTTTCTCTTATGAAATAACAATATATCACTATATGATTTGTTCTCTCATGATACATGGGGTTAGCTGCTATTTGCAGTGCTGCTTCACTATCATAGTATAAGTCAATAGGCTCCTTCACTTCTGCTCCCAATTCTCGGAAGAACCCAATTAGCCAGACCAATTTTGATAATGTAGAAAGCATGCTTCTGTATTTTGACTCTGCATAGCTTCTGAAAATTATAATCCGTTTCTTTATTTTTCAGGAAATGAATGATTCTCCATGCTTCATAATGAATCATGTTATTGACTTTTTGGTGTTCGAATGATGCTCAGTCAACATCACAATATATTGTTAGTGTATATGACTTCTTATTGCTCATCAGTAGTTCCATGCCTGGTGCACTCTTTACATATCTTGCAACTCTTAATGTTACTTCTCAATGAGATTTCTTTTCTTGCTACATAGATTGACAAAGAGTTTGCATTGAAAAATCTATATCTAACCTAGGTCAGATATAGAAGCTCTCCAATCAACCTGTGATACAACCCTTTGTCTTCCAGTAGTTCATCATCCTTTGCTCTAGTTAACTCATCCAACTCCTTCTGATTGAATTCCAAAGGTGTGTAGGCTGGTTTGGAATAACTTAGTTCCAAGTCCGTAATTAGTTCCAAGACATGTTTTCTCTAGTTCATCAAGACCCTTCTGTGTGATTTGGAAAATTTAATTCCTAGAAAGTAGTTCAACTCTCGAAGGTCTTTTAACTTGAATGCTTGCTACAAATCTTTTTTAGTGGATTGTTTAATGCCACTTCCTGTTATCATATATCATCAACATACATAAGAAACACCACTATGCTCTTTATTTATTTTTTGGTGAACAATGAATAGTGTAAGCAGTTTTTGAGTGAAGCCTAGACTGATCAATGCATTTGTTAACTTCACATTCTATTGTCTGCTTGCTCTCTTTAATCCATAAAAGAATTTGACAAACCTACATACCACTCCTTTCTTCTCCCTTGGCTAGAAAAACCTTATGGAAACTGCATGTACACTTTATCTCTTCTAAAGGCTCATAGTCTTAAACTCCTCTGAGTTCATTCAGGCTATACAGAGTTTTCTATAACTCACGTAAACCATCAACTCTCTTGTTTTGATGGGATTAATCTTGAGGCCTTACGTATTCTCGTTACCTTGTCACCCACCTTTTATTATCCTCACTCATGCCTACTTAAAACCTTGTTTCTCTACCATACTTTAGCTTGCGACCTACACATATCTATTTATACTACTCGCAACCTTCCTTTAATTTTCTAGCACCATAGATTTTCTTATGTTATCTGGAACCTCGAGCGAGATATCATGCCGACTCTAACTCTTCTTTACTCTCTTAACTAAAACTCTCGATACCTATAAACCATAGGGTGAAAGATATGCTACTGACAACACCACTATCATTTCTGAATACTGAATCACAGCGCTTCGAGCCCTCTATCTGAAGAATGGACTATTCACAACCTTCCGCACTTGAATATCTCGTACCTTCTTCACCTTTACCTTACTTACCTTTAAATCTCGCATTGTAGCTTCTGTCTCTTTCATAACCCCCCTTCCGCATAGGTGTAATTCACATCCAAAACTTGAAGCTCTACTTTTAATACTTGCACCTATGGTGCATACACAATACGGTAGGAGCTTCATACTGACTTCTTATGAGGCTGGTACTCTTCTAATTGGTTTTATCGTAGATCTGTTATACAATATGGCTGATGTACTATCTCTCTTGTACCTTTGATATTAAGAGTAATTCTGCAGTGTTCTAAATCACCATTTCTATAATTATCTGGGTCTAATAATCAGACTCCTGATTTACTTAGCTGATGTAACTCCTTAGTTTCCTCTTTTCTCTCAGCCTTTACGTAGGCTTAATCTATCTTCTGATATGTGGCTTAGGGTATTAGTTATTACTTTAGCCTTTCGCGGACGCTATGGAACATCCATTATATAATCTTCTAACAATTCAAGCCTTTGTCTATGACCTAGTCTTTCTTTTAACTTATACTGGAGTCTTCTATAGCTGCATGAATGCTAACATATATGCTGCATGGATAATACTCTGAAATATTAAGTGCGTTCATAACATAACTAACTCCAGGTCATTGATTGAATAATTCTTTTCGTTCATTTTCAGCTTTATTTAAATGTAAGAAATCACTTTTCCCGGTCTTTTGCCCACTTGTTGCATGAATACTTGGCTTATCTTAGTTCCCACGCGTTCTGGAATTTTTGTGCAACTCATATTATCTCAAATATTACTTTGGATTTTACTTCTCGTTCATTAGTCACGACAGGTGCTACTTTCTCATGGAGTGCATACAATGTTGTAGTGAGAGTGTTGTTACAAGATCATTTATTCTTCAGGTCATTATGCTTAGGTTGAAGCCTTCTTCCTTGTTTGCTCAGCTAGTATTTCGTAATAGTACACTTAGGGGAGGCCCTCTGAATCTTGTAAAGATGCAAGCTTATTAAATCGTATACACGATGAAATTTTTGATATTCTTACTCGCTTATAATGTCACTCCCCGAACTCGAGGAGAGCGACCGACGCTCAATCAAGATAACCCGACCGAGCAAGCCTGTACAATACCTTCTACCCGAACTTACTCATGAATAACAATAAAATCCAATTCATTAATTAGGCAGGGATGAGGATCAAGTAAACAACAACACCAGTTCATTATCAGCAGTTACATCATTTATAAGTTTCCAAAATACATACATTTCCATAGTTTAGTATGGAACGTGTGATATAATAACAACATTACTAGTTTGACTTTCCCCACACCAACATACAATATACACTATGTCTATGGAGCCTCTAATAGATACAGAAGAGTATGCCTCAAAACACAATAATACACACGAAGCAAAAGATGCACAACCCCGGAATGAGATAGGGCTTACCAAGTCAGATGGGAAGATTGAGTACCGCTATCAGTAGTCAGTATCCTCCGCTGTGGAACCACCTGCATCCATTAAAGATGTAGCACCCCCGGCAAAAGGGTCGTTAGTACATGCCGAGTAGTAGTAGTATGAAAACCAAACACCTAATCATGAACTTGGAAATACAACATAAATATGATGAATCTTGGTGACAATTTATGTCATCTCCTTTCACAAGCATCTGGCCATTGGAATTTAACCGCCTTTTGTGTCAATTTAGTTAACGGAGAGGCAAGAGTAGAGAACCCCTCCACAAACTTCCTGTAATACCTAGCTAAGCCCAAGAAACTACGAATCTCTATTGGAGTAATAGGTCTAGGCCAATTCTTCACACCTGCAATCTTCTGAGAATCAACTTAATTCCTTCCCTGGAGACGACATGACCCAAGAACATGACAGAGTCAAGTCGAAATTCACTTCGAAAACTTCGCATACAAACGGTGCCGTCCTAGAGTCTGTAGATATGCCTTGAGGTGATCAGCGTGGTCCTCTCGACTTCATGAATATATAAGGATATCGTCAATAAACACTATCACAAAGGAGTCTAGAAAGGTCTTGAAGACTCGATTCATAAGATCCACAATTGCTGTCGGGGCATTAGTTAGCCCAAAAAACATTACAAGAAATTCAAAGTGCCCACACCAGATTCTGAAAGCTGTTTTAAGAATATCCTGTTCCCTTATCTTTAATTGGTGATACCCGGATCTTAATCAAATTTGGAGAAGTACTGAACACACTGTAATTGATCAAGCAAATCATCTATCCTTGGTAGTGGGTACTTGTTTTTGATTGTGACTTTGTTGAGCTGCCGATAGTCAATACACATCCGTAGCGACCCATCTTTATTTCTTACAAAGAGAATCGGTGCACCCCAAGGCGACATACTCGGTCAGAGGAAACCCTTCTCTAACAAGTCCTTCAATTGTTCCTTTAGCTCCTTCAATTCTGTTGGTGCCATCCTGTAGGGAGGAATAGATATAGGTTGCATGCCTGGTATCACATCAATCCCAAAATCAATCTCCCTGTCTGGCGGGATCCTAGGGAGATCATTAGGAAAGACCTCCGAAAATTCATTCACTACTAGCACAGACTCAAGTGTAGGTGCCTCAACATCGGTGTCCGTAACCCGGACCAAGTGGTAGATACACCCCTTATTAATTATCTTTGTGGCCTTAAGGTAAGAAATAAACCTACCCCTCGACACCACATCAACCCCTTTCCATTCATTGATTGGCTCACCTGTGAACTCGAACCTAATGGTTCTGGTCCGGCAATCAAGCTAAGCAAAACAAGAATAAAGCTAGTCCATCCCATGATCACATAAAAATCAACCATCCCTAATTCTATGGGATCAGCCATGGTGTCCCGACTACGCACCGAGACAACACAATCCCTATAAACTCGCGTGACCACAATAGACTCACCAACTGGAGTAGATATAGATTACGGCCCATGAAGCTGTTCTGGTTCTATCCCCAATTCCATAGCAACATAAGGAGTGACATAGGACAAAGTGGAATCAGGATCAATAAGAACATACACATCACGATATTGGACAGTCAATATACATGTGACAATATCTGGAGAAGCCTCTGAATCCCGACGCCTCTGCATGGCATAAAATATGTTGGGCCTTCTCGAGCTCTAGGTACCACCCCTAGCTACACCCCACCTGCGGGCGCTGGAGTGCCTCGATCTGGAGGAGATGCTGTGGATGTAGTAGCTGCAGAACTAGCTGGCTGCGCCGTACCTCCGTCCATGGTCCGGCGAGACGAGCGACAATCTCTTTGAATATGACCCCTCATATCGCACTCATAGCATATATGTAGGTCCATGTAGCATACCCCAAAGTGCGTCCTCCCACACTTAGGTCATCGTGGTCTCCTCTATTGGTGAAATCTCCCTCCTAGCCGACCCTGCTGGTGCGGTCCCCTGTTGCCCTAACTTGGCCTGAAACGACTCCACTACTGCTAACTAGGCCCTGATGGCTGTGCACTCATCAAAGACTGGGCGTACGACTGAGGTGGCTCTGTTGACCCCCCTCTAAATGCCTACCTACCACAACCACCACCGGAAGAACCACCAAAGTTACCCGTGGATCGGGCCTTGCTGTTACCCTCACGATCCATTCTATTTTTCAATTTACAGTTCTCTGTAGCTTGGGTGAACACCACCATCTTCCTATAGTTCATATCATAATTCAAGGTAGTTGTAGCGGCCTCATTAATAACCAAGGGGCTAAGGCCCTGCACAAACCGACGCACTCTAGCCTCCATAGTGGGAAACATATGAATAGCATACTTGGACAGGCGCGCAAACTCTATATGGTACTCCCACACACTCATGCTACCCTGTTTTAGGTTCTCAAACTCTGCGACACGGGCTGTCTTAGTATCGACAAGCAAGAAATGTTCCATGAAGGCGTCTGCAAACTTACTCCACCTCGCCGGAGGGCTCCCCTCCTCACGGGAGTCCTCCCACATCTCAAACCAAGAATAGGCTACCCCCTTCAGACGGTAAGAAGCCAACTCCACTCCCTCTGTCTCAGTAGCATGCATAACTCTGAGGGTCTTGTGCATCTCATCGATGAAATACTGGGGATCCACCTCGGGATTAGTACCCATGAATGCTGGAGGATCTAGTTGAAGAAACCTGTTAACCCTGAAACCAATAGAGTCCCCTTGCTGACTAGAAGAAGTGAGGGCAACATTCGACCTCTGGGCTTGGGAAGACACTATCTGAGCCAACATCTGTATGGCTCCCCTAAGATCCTCATCAGAAACACGGGGATCGAAATCTAGTGCTGGAGGTGGAACTGGAATATCAGTTGGAGGATTTGTCGCAGCCTCATCAGGTGTAGGAACTGGTGCAGCCTGAGTAGGAATAGTAGAACCAGGCGGTGTAGTAACTGGAGGAATATCCTCACCCCTCGGGTGTTCACCCGCATCATCAATGATAAAATCACCCGTCACTCCCTGGGTGACATCGGCTCCTTGTCCAGTTCTTGCCTTCTTCTTAGGCGTCATTTACTGAAAGGTAGAGCAATGCACAAGTTAAAGGGGAACAATCTTAAAATTAGCTTTATCGCACAATCAAGAACATCAAAGAAGTGTATTATTCCTAAATGCCCAAGTAGCCTCATAATTATAGATGTGGTCGACAACATACCGATAAGAAGGACTCTACTAGAAACGGCTACGAGAAATCCTAGGACACTTTAAAACCTTAGGCTCTAATACCAAGTTTGTCAAGCCCCGAACTCGAGGAGCGCGACTGGGGCTCAACCGAGATAACTCGGTCGAGAAATCCTGTACAATACCTTCTACCCGAACTTACTCATGAATAACAATAAAATCTAATTCATTTATTAGGCAGGGAGGAGGATCGAGTAAACAACAACACTAATTCATTATCAGCAGTTACATCATTTATAAGTTTCTAAAATACATACTTTTCCATAGTTAAACGTGTGATACAATCACAACATTACTAGTTTAACTTTCCCTACACCAACATACAACCCACACTATGTCTATGGAGCCTCTTATAAATACAATACAGTACGGTTATAGTGCCGGCAACAAGGTTCCGGCTATACCTCAAAACATAGTAATACACACAAAGCAAAAGATGCACAACCCTGGAATGAGATAGGGCTCACCAAGTCAGCTAGGAAGATTGAGTACCACTATCACTAGTCAGTATCCTCTGCTGTGGTACCACTTGCATCCATTAAAGATGCAGCACCCCGGCAAAAGGGATGTTAGTACATGCCAAATAGTACTAATATGAAAACCAAAAACCTAATCATGAACTTGGAAATACAGTATAAATATGATGAATCATGGTGACAATAGAATAGCCTATAACCGTTGAAGCCAAAGAAGATTTATCAAGAACTATCAATAACACTAATAAATTTTAAGACGAGAATCTCTGTAACCATCTTTACACAAAACGGCCCTTCCCCCTCACCCCAATGTATGCGGGTGCAGGTGAAACAACGATACCAATACCTACACAAAGCGGCCCTGCCGCCTTACCCCAATATGTGCGGGTGGAGGTGTAATGAAAATACCAATACCTACCCAAAGTGGCCTACGCCTCACCCCAATATGTGCGGGTGGAGGTGTAAATACAATGCCAATACCAACACAAAGCGGCCCTGCCGCCTCAACCTAATATGTGCGGGCGGAGGTGTAACAACAATACCAATGACAATCTCTACACGATTTGGCATAACAATTTTCATATGTAACACGACTTGGAATTATAACATGTAGATACACAATCCATAGTTTGGAACACATCATTAATCAATACACAACATAAGAAGAGCATGCGAACATGAATCGAACATATATTTTTTCACAAAACTTATTCGGAATAATCGACTTATGATAAGCATCTTGGAATTTACAAGTGTAATGTGGGGTTCAATTTTTAAAGAAGAGTTTAGCCATTATACCTTACTTGAGCTTCCTTAGGTTCTAAAATGTTCCGAACCCTTTAGCAACTTCGATCTATTTTAGAAATATGGCAAATTGAACCAAAATTAGGAAGATGATCATGGTTCTAGCTCATTTGAGTATTTTATCAAGCACTAGGTGTACATCAAGGTTTCAAGGTCCTTTTATGGAGGATTTCATCATCCCACAACCTATTATTTACCTTTTTTAGTTCAACAATCTTTCTACACCCCTTGATAACACATGCATGAAAAATAAACAACTCCCATACCCAAGAATTATCTTACGAATTACTCATTTCTAGTTAAATTTCAAAATTAAAGGCTAGGGTGTAGAACCTTACCTATAGGATGAAGACCTAGCGTGCTTTCCTTTTTAACCTTCCAAGATTTGAGTAAGAATTAAGGAATAACTGGTTGAGTAACTCTCTCCCTCTCTAGAGCACTTTCTCTTTCTCAAAATATCAACTTCTCCCTTCAGAAATGATCCATAGAGTCTAAATAACAAAATGGGGTCGGGTTATAAAAACCAAAAAAATGAAGCCTCGAACACGATCTGCGGTTATGCTTATGCCGTCCGTGAAATGGGTAGTGAAATGGCCCTCCAAAACTGGGCTGGTTTTCCCCACTGCAGCCATTATGCAGTCCGTAGACCTGTTCTGCGGCCGCAAAATGTGCCGAAAAGCCTCTCTCCGAAAAATTTCCAAGCTTGATCTGCGATTGGTGTGTGTCTCGCAAAATCATTTTACGTTTGCATAATTAACCGCGAAATGACATCTAAAATGGACCAAATGACTGCCTCGCTCTGCGGCCCACAGACTAATTCGGCGGCCACATAAGGGGCTGCAAAAAATGCCCTTTTCTGCCAAACATTTTCCTTCAACTCCCCAACGCACTGTTCAACCCCAAAAGTCCGTACTGTATCATTAACACATACAGCTATCTAGGCACCACGAGACCCCGAGATTTAGGATTTTTTTTTACGGGGCCTTACATATAATTATCCTTAGTTACATACCTCTGTACCCTTGTGCTCGTAGGGTTATATCTGAACTCAAATTTTGATTGTCTCCATAGTGGCACTCTTTTTTATTTCCGTAAACTCATACGGTACCTTTAACTACCTCAACTCCTATATGAATTTTTCTAAAGGATCATGATATCATCATATCTATGAGATTGCATTCCCTATGTTAGGTTTCACTACGTTTATCTTTCACAATCTATTGATTTATCTGTATCCTCTTGTCTATCCATAACTTGGGTCTTCTTGAATCAACTACTAAAAACTCATTTGGTCCATTCTCATAACTATATTCCCCGTAATCTCTCTTAAGTTATGTCTTGTGTCTTAACTTATCACTCACACTAACTCCTTATGTATCAAGTGTCCATTCACAATTATTTATCAATAACTTCATGGCCGGTAACCCTTACTGCCTCTCCCCGGCATTGTGCTTGCATAATGTTCTGGGGTCGTAACATATCTGTAGTATTTGAATAAGTGCAATCTCACTAAGATTTTTACCGCATTGTTCCTTTACTATTCCATAGTTACTTGAACTACATAACTCCGATTTAATACCATATCACACCATCTTCCCCCCTTTAGGGGATTAATAACAGTTAATTCTGTGAAGATTTACCGATAAATGTTTTACCTCTTCATCTTCGGCTTCTTTTCACATCTTCTATGACCTTTACTCGCCTTGCGGTAACCTTTCTATACTAGGGATAACTGAATTTCTTACGCGCGAGAGTGACACGTAGTGTAACTGATCCACTTAGCCCCTTAAGCTTAACTTTGCTCACGGTGTTTGCTTTTGGTGAAGCGTCTTCCTGAATGACCTTTAAAGATTATTCTTCTATTGTCCATTCTATTATTGACATAACACGGTCTCTAAAATTCTCACGTTGTCGGCTATTATCAAATCCCCTGGTCCATTAATTTATCTTGTTTACTAGCCTATGTTGATTTTTATTACTCCAAGGGTCTACTTAGCCTTCTTGTAATCACGTTAGAATTACCAACCCATTTCCCAAAGTGAGGATATATCTTTATGGCTTCACTTTGTAGTCTCTAGGCCTATCTCCTTTTGTCTTTTCCTTCACTTCACTATGGACTCTATCATTTTGTTATATTTTGATTTACCTTAATCACCCATTTATCACATCTTACTCATAATGCTTCATGTACTCTTTTTGTATTCTCCTGCTAAAGGTTCTGTCTATTACCTTATTTTGAAAACTTCAACAAAACAATCTTTCGCTTTAGCTCCCCTTGCTCCATCTCACTGGCTCTTTGGGTCACCTGGCATTTTTCTTTACTAGGATCAAGAGTCATAATAAGGTAAATATTTATCCTTTCTAGGGTTTCAGTGCCAATCAGAACATTCTAGTATGCATATCTGACTATACTATTCTAGAGTGCGCCATCTGGGTGTCTCACAAGGAGACCTAATACCACGTTTATAATATCTTTCGGAAGTGTCAACTAACGCTAACAATCCATCCACCATTTTGGGTTACTCTAACCCCAGCTGGATCCCCATATTCCTCAATTCTCTTAAACTATATATGTTAGCTCCCATAGGGCATAATGAGATGGGTGTGGCCAATTCTACATACCTTTGTTACAGTTCAAGGTAATTCAGAATGCTTATATTTCTCTGCCTAAATTGTAAATATTGATAAGCTTCACTAACTGGGTACCTCGTACCCTCCTTCACCTTGCTTCTATTACCTGTTGAAACTTATACTTTTACCTTCTGATACTGTGTGTTTGATATTCCCATCTTATGGTCTTAAGCTGGAAATTTGCATATCTAGTATGCACGATCTGATAGGGCCTCAAACAGGGACACGGCGTCAAGAACTCTCTCTCTATTATTGCCCTTACCTGTTGTTGTATTATCCCTCTAGCTAGATGTAACCTTTCTAATTGCAAGAATTTCTATATCATTAGTGTTACACCCTATTTTGCACGAGTCAAAACAAGATTCAACTAGTGGTTTCCCTGTTGATGATAAAAGAGAGTCTTCACCTAATATTTAAAGGTATATTAGGGTACCTATTTAATTAATAAGATTATTTTCTCTATTAATCTGCTAACC
This sequence comes from Nicotiana paniculata, assembly GCA_005239505.1. NCBI lineage: Eukaryota > Viridiplantae > Streptophyta > Magnoliopsida > Solanales > Solanaceae > Nicotiana > Nicotiana paniculata. The sequence continues at coordinate 29,850 of ML319836.1, forward strand.
GGTGAGATTTTGGGTAAGGGTTCTTGTTCTTCTAAGGGGAAGGTGTTAGGAACCCCTTAAAATCTACCTGAGGTAGCTCCTCAGGACTTAGACTATGTTTAATGAATTGGATGTCTATATCCTATTTAACTTAGAACTTAAAGGTTTTATAGCTTAGCCTATGTCTTGTTTAAAGCCATATCATTTGAAAGAAAATAATATGTGTATTTTGAAAGAGGATATGTTTCACTTATAAAAAGCCTTTGAGAAAAATCTTCATAATTGAAAGTACTTTAGAAACAAAACTATAATACTTATGTTTGCAAAACTTTGTAAAAGTGGCTAAGATTTAAAATACTTTATCCTTTAAAAATGGTATGGCTACTTTTATAATTCTAGAAAATCAAAGGGTGTTTGATGAAGTAGGCTTTAGGTATACCATCAAGATTGATTCTCAAATTCTCGAATTCAAACCATTTAGAAGCTCTTAATTGCAGCCGCGTTCAATTCACAGAAATAACCAACTTTGGAAATCATTTTTTGGTCTGTGTCTGTTTCTGCTTGTTTTTAAAAGAAAGCCGTTGACTTTGAAAATATGTATTAGTTGCTAAACTTCATGAAAACCGTTAGTAAAAAGTTAAGAACTAAATAATAGGAATGATAAACGAATTAAAATTATTTTCTACTAAGTCTTAATGCTTCTTTTATCTTTCCTACGTTTTTAGGGCTTCCCTAGGTTGTTAATATAATTCAAAGATGTAAAGCAAAGTATTCAATAAAATATCATTAGTGTTATATACATATGAGAACAACCAATAAACTTAAAGCGATAGGAGAAAGAGGTGGACTTTGGGTTTGGGCCTGAAGGAAGGCAAGCCCAACAAATAGCGAAGACGAACAATAATAACTTCATACTTCAAAAGGTTCAAGCAAAGAACTTGGGCCTGAGTTCTTTGAGAACTCGGAAGGCCCAATTTAAATATATGTACACAAAAAGAAGATAATTTAATTATACATGTGGCCCAATATACAAAATTATACATAGGTAACACCCCTATAGGCCCAAGATAAATTATAATCAATCAATAGTAATCAACAATGCAAAATTAATATAAAGTCACTTATAGTAAAGAAATTTACAGTGAAAACCTTTGTTTCCATTAAGAACTAACCTAAGAGGATTAACAAATGCCAATATATTAAAGGCTTAGGATAGAGTTATATTCATGGCCAAGGTACTCTTTGGGTCCCTGGCACTTCAAAGTTCAAAAAGGTCTCAAGGACCCCTGAAGGAGAGTAGCTCAACCAAGAACTAAATTCTACTCCCAAATACCCCTAGCTACTCACACTTACTCTTCTCTACAGGTTTAGGTGCTAATGAGGCACTCAATATAAACCACAATACCACAGTGATGACTATACACAAAGAGAGTTATATTTCAGTAACTATCCTGAACACCAAAACATCATCAAACATCTTATGATTTGCACCTAAGCATGTAGTACTATCATGTAATCTTATCAAACTTAAGAGTGCTAAAACAAGATCAATTATAAGTGCCAACAAACTATGAGAAAACAACAATACATGAACATAAGGACTCAGAATAGGTAAGTCATGTAGTTCAAATGAGTATAGGAGGTATCAGGTTTATTACTCTCAATAATCCTATTAGCATGATCATGCTTATGAAATATCTTTAACTATAATCACATACTTAATCATATCTACTTAATGGATGTCTTCATGAAAACTAATACTCCACCTTTTACTAAGTGAGAAAGTTAACAATCCACTTCAAAGTTCTTAAGAAAACAGGGGCAGATAGATACATTGACAAGTGATCTCTTAAGATATCTTCATTATATCTAGGTTGGTTAAGAGTTATATATATAGTACTGCATTCAAACAAGGTAAATATACATTTAAAAGGGTTTCTTCTAAGTTTATGGGTAAGCTTCAATGGACTTAGTAGGTTTCAATGATCTGGGAACACAGTCACAAACATGACATGCACGCGACAGTTTCCTTTAAGACAGGGATAAATACAGAACTCCTAATGGGTTTCATTCAAACATGTACATGTTTTACTCTAACTAATACAACAATATTACAACATAATTGAGTACTAAACATGGAATTGGACTAACATGGCTATCATAGTTGGTCCTGAATAGTGAAACTTTATACTAGGCAAGCATATTTCAGTTTTGAGCTAAATAAATTAGCTTTATAATAAAGTCTTGCAACACATGGTTCTATCAGATGGCATTTAACTGTAACAGGTGCAATTTCAACTAGGTTTATGGGCATGATTTAAATTACGTAGATAACATGAGGCAAAACTAAAATGCATAGGTTCCTCAGAGCTTAATCCAATTACTTTAAGACACTATCTAATGTAGTGAAGTTCACAAATGTGATAAAAATAGTTATGGGAGATGACAGGAGGTCTTACACTTAATATTCTGGAGTTACAGAATCATAAAAAAATATATTTGAAGAAAGTGATAGTTCAAGCGTTGTAAACTACCATACTTAGGTCAAGTGAAAACTCTATACTTAACACCATACATTCATACCCAACTAGGTCATATATCAAGTGAATCATGCTAATAACACAAAGTCATAATACACATAAGAGCTACAATATAATCATGAGATTAAACAACCTACTAAGGTCGTTTGAAACTTCTTTTGTTATTCTAAGAGTTTAACAATGCATATAAGTTATCAAAAATGTTCATCAGGATTACTAGAATGACTAATCAATACATGGTTCTAATATTAACACATTAATGAACTTGTAATTCTAGAATCCATTGATCAATTATAGATTAATAACAAACGCATAAAAATAATCAATCATAACATATTAGAGATAAAGCCATTTCACAAAAGACAACAGAACAAACATTCTTGCAATTAACAGTTAAAAGAGAAAGAAGGTTGAGGTTGACTGACCTCCTTTTGATTAGCAAACTAAATGTGAGTTCTATCTAGCCGTTTAGAATCCAAGACTCAAACTCCGACCAGCGTAGTGCTCAGAATCGGAAAGAATCATAAACTAGTTAGAAAGAAACCAAGTTTGATTTTTTTGCTACTCAAGACTTGAAATTGATTGTTTTTAGTGATTTTGTGTGTATGTTCTCTTGTGCTAGGTAAGGGCATTTAAAGCCCCAATTTATAGTGGCCACTGAAGCCTTAGGATTTCACGGATTCAAAACTCGATAGTGAAAAATGATAATTACTAGATGATGGAAGCACGATCGAGTAAAATCAGAAACGAACAGAGGGGAAAAATTAATGAGTGTTTTACCTGAGTGGAAGACAGACATCACATGCGAGAAGACCATCAGACAAAGATCAGAAATCCATAGGTCATTGCATTTGACCTCTGTTTTCGAATAAACATCATGAGATGCTCACGTATGCCCTTGATTTCATTGTAGCATCAGAAGATTTGAAGACTTGAAGTTTCATATTTGAGTCTAAGCTAGAAGACTCGAGATTTCAAATTCATATGACGAAATAGGGAGATATCGGCGAGATTCACGGAGTCAGAAAGTAGAATGAATGATTCGGGGTCATTATTTACAACCTTGCATGATTTAGTGCAAGGTTTCTGGATTTATGGGTCTGGAGTATGAGAAAATTGGTAGAGGAAAGGGTAAGGGGGTGGCTGGGACAACAGGGAAACGATTTTAGGGTTTGGGTAGGTTTAGTTCATCTCTCGGGTGTAACGACCCGACCGGTCGTTCAGTGAGATTAGCCCCGTTTCCCCCATTTCTGCTTTATCATATGTTTCTTAGCCTATATATATTGTGTTGGGTCGGTTGGTTCGGGTTCGGAGTGGTCATGGTGAGAACTGAGACACTTAGCCTCTTAAATTAACTTAATAGTTGAAAAAGTCATCTGGGAGTTGACTTATTGGTAAACGACCTCGGAATGTGGATTTTATGGCTCGGATAGCTTCGTTAGGTGATTTGGGACTTAGGAGTGTGTTCAGAATGAAGTTTTGATGTCCGATGTAGAATTAGGCTTGAATTGGCAAAAGTTAGTTTTTGGCGATTTTCGGTCGGCACTGGAAAATAGGCTATCGGGGTCGGAATGGAATTACGGAAGTTGGAGTAAGTTTATAATATCATTTTGGATATGGGTGCAAAGTTTTAGGTCAATCGAATGTGTTTTGGTTGGTTTCGGCATCATTGGCGAAATTTTGAAATTTCAAAGTTCATAGGCTTGAATTTGAGGTGATTTTGGTGTTTTTGCATTGTTTTTGGTGTTTCGAAGGCTAGACTAAGTTTGAATAATGTTATGGGACGTGTTGGCGTGTTTGGTTGAGGTCCTGAGGGCCTCGGTTGTATTTCGGATGCTCAATCGGGCATTTATGTCTTAAGAAGTCTGCTATTTTTCTGGTGTTTTAGCAGCAGTGGTTTCTTCAATGCGATTGCGTGAGTTCATACACGATCGCATAGATTAAATATTGGGGCAGGCAATTTGTTTTATGCAATCGCGTAATAAGGATTGCGATCGCATAGGTTGGGAAGGTGAAGCAGTGCGATCGCGTGGCCTTTTGTGCGATCGCATAGAGGTTCTGAGGCGAGTGTGTGGGATGGATATTTGAGCTATGCGAACGCGTGTGTTGGTATGCAAATGCGTAGAGTTGTCTGGCCTATGCATCACGTTCGTGTGGTTGGATTCGCGATCGCACTGAACGAAATTATAGTGCTGGGTAGAATGTTTTAAAAGGCCATTTTTGCGAAATTAGTCCATTTTTCCTCCATTGTTGAACGGGTTTGGAGCTCTTTGAGAGGGTTTGAAGAGGAAATCAAAGGGAATCACTTGGAGGTAAGGTTTTCAACTTCATAACTCGTTTCTATATCGTTTTCTAAGTAATTAAACCGGATATTTGTTGAATTTAAACCCAAAATTGGGGAGGTTAGGTGCATGAGAATTAGAATTTTTCTTTGATGATTTGAGTGGGCAATTGTGGTCCAATTTTGGTGTTCTTGGCATGTATAGAATCGTGGGAGGATGAAGATTCTAGTGATGTAAATTTTATCGACTTCCGAGATGTGGGCCTGGTGCTCGGGTTTGGCCAAATTTCGAGAATTGTGTCTAAATTAATAGTTTTCGATTGGGTTTTTGTTCCTTTAGCGTATATTGATGATGTTAACCTGGTTTTGGTTAGATTCGGAGCAATCGGGAGCTGATTTGAAAGGCAAGAGCATCACAGATTAGTATTGTGGCCCGATAGAGGTAAGTAATGGCTATAAATCTTGTCCTGAGGGTATGAAACACCGGAATTCGTATTTCTCACTATTTTTAGAATGACGCACATGTCGGTTGACGAGTATGTAGCGTGCACTGATTTTTGGATTGGACTTGGTCCTCTCCATAGAAACTATTGAGTTGCGTATTTTACTCTAAATCATATGTTAAATTGTGTTCTAAAAACTATTGCTATATTTGGGCTATAAGCCATGTTTGGGGCCTCGTGCCGACTTGTTTAGACCCCTTTGGGGGCTTTTATTTCTATTTTCCTCACTTTGTTGACTTATGATTTACACTCAGTCATGTTATGTTTAACTGATTTCGAAACTCAACCTTATTTACACTGTTTTCAGCTATAAAATGATATTTTTGGGTCGAGTACCCCGTTTTACTGATACGCCCGAGGGGCTTTTGAGAGTTTCTGATTGAGTGAGGTCGAGGTCCTGATAGTGAGGATATGATATGCCACGAGGTGGCTTGATGTTAGCGCTTGGGCTGAAGGATCCCCTCCGGAGTCTGTACACACCCCCAGTGAGCGCAGGTACCTACTGAGTGCGAGTGCTGAGTGCTGAGTGCCGAGTGCTGAGTGATTAGGAGGTATAAGTGACAGTGAGGTTTCCCGAGGGGCTGATACTGAGTGACTGTGAGGTATGCTGAGTGATATTCTGCCTGAGGGGCGATTTATGATTCATGTTTTTGCCCGAGGGGCTATTTATGACTTATTTCATTTTACACTAAATTCTTCAGGTATTTTTATTTCTGAAATTGTTGGAAAACACTTTTTTTTTCAAAGGTTTTACTGAAGATGGCATTTAAGGCATGTTGTTCTTATATATATATATATACTGTTGGAAAGAAAGGCTCTGCATATTATGAACTGATGATTTGATTTTATGTGTTTCTTACTGCTTAGACTTGATTTATTTTCATTACTACTGAGTTGGCGTACTCACATTAATCCCTGCACCCTTGTGTGTAGATACATGTGCTGATATCGAGCGTTAGCCATCTATTCCGTGTGGAGCCAGAGTTCGGGACATAGAGGTAGCTGTTCAGCATCCGCAACATTTCTGTCTTCCCTTCTTATGTTGTACCTAGTTATTCATTCGGAGGTTTTGTATTATAATAGTAGACTTTTTGGTATATTCCTTAGATGCTCATGACATGTTGACTCCGGATTTTGGGGATGGTTTAGATTGTTTAACTGTTTATTTTGCCTAATGGATTCAGTAATTCTATATACATTTATGAAATGTTGAAAATGGTTGGGATATTGGAGAGAAACTGTAAATATGTGATTGTTGGCTAGCCTAGTTCTAAGATAGGAGCCATCACGACCGGTTTAGGATTTAGGTTCGTGACATGGGGTTAAGAATGAGAGACAGAAGGAGAGTCGTTGGATCATTTGATCGACGACTCCGATTTTTTGAGGTTTAGGAATTTAAAAATAATTTTATGGGGAAAAATTGATGGCCATTGGATTCTTGTGATCCAATGGTGGAGATAAAATGAGACCGGCTCTTTAAAATAAATGGAAAAACAAGATTAATCCCGGTCCATTGATGATATGAATCAACGGCCATGATGGGTTGTGTTTGTTTTGTGAGTAGATTGGGATGCTAACGTGGCTAATTTTAATTTGATTTAAAGAGAGTGGCATGAATTGCCAAAGTGGAATGAGATGGGGTGTTTGGACCGGGTCAGACCCGTTTGGGATTGGTATATTGGGCTGAAAATGATTTAAATGGTGGACACCTTATATTTAATTAGGAAATTACAATTGTAGTTTTTTTAGTTTTTAACCCTTTTAAAATTAATTTAAATTTTCACGAGCCAAAACCTACTATAGGTCGTGATGAAGTCCAACGTCGCCGTTAGGCAAGCCATCTGTGAACTACCAACTTGATTATTCATTTTATTAATTTTGAAATCATGAATCTTGTTAGGTAGAGATATAAATTCGTTAAAATCGTAGATAAATATAATTTAAATGAAGTACAAAGTGAAAGTGTGTTGATGTTAAGAAAACTATAAACAAATTCTAAAACTTCCCAAAACCCGGTGTCACAAGTGCATGAGCATTTACTAAGGAGTACAATAATAATACAATATTTGTCTGGAATGTAAATAAGACAGGATACATTAAATAGTACGATAGAGACTTTGTGGTTGTGATACGTTACCTGGAATGCATCTCACCATACAGTCTCCTCAGCAGTTGCACCTACGCGCCAAGATGACCACCAAATGAACCTGTCAGATTCTGCACATTTAGTACAAAAGTGCAGCATAAGTACGTAAATCAACGCGTACCCAGTAAGTATGTAGCCTAACCCCAGATAAGTAGCGACGGGGGATCGACATCGACACTTACTAGTGGTCAAATAAATCAGTGTGATAAATCATAAACAAATATGAAGCATAACAATAATAATGAGGTAAAACGGTAACTAACATATCCTCCTACATTTCTTTTGGCAATATAAATCTCCCGAAGGTCATATGTTATTTCAACATTAGAAATATCAAGTGTAGTCTCAACATATAAGGAATACCACATAAATACTGGGTCTCTATAAAAGGGCATCTCACGAATATTCAGACTCCTAGCGGTGATACGCATGATTATGCCGAGGTCGTACGATCCGATCCAGAGTGGTGTGTACACTGCGAAGGGTCGACAGATGCGAATCAGAGATGCATATCAATATATTTACTGAGGCATTCGAACCCCTCCAAAAGAAAAGAAGGAACTTATCGAATTAAGAGGCACATGCTTATAATAGATACATGAGCATAAAATGAATATAACTTTTACCGTTTCTCAAATAGTTTGCCAACAACTCAAGGTGATAAAGCTCGGCCTATTATATATATATATATATATGTGTGTGTATGTGTGTGTGTGTGTGTGTTTCTAAATCAGTTATAATTACAAATTCAATTAATTAAGCTAGAAAATAGAGTTCAAATAATTCAAATATTTCATGATAGAATCCTGAGTCTACCCGTACATAAACATACTTTAGCTACGTATGAACTCTCGTCACCTCGTGCGTACGTAGCACTCATAACTAGTAGCACATAACAATTACATCACCTAGGGAGTAGTTTCCCCCTCACTAGGTTAGACAAGAGATATCTCGCTCGAAAGATCCATAACTGGCACCAATGCCTCTCTAACTCTTCAATTCAAATCCAAACGGTCCGAAACTAGTCAAACAATGTGCAAATCAATCAAAATATACTCCAATGCGTATAATTTAACAATTCATAAAAATTCTCAGCTCCGCTCGAAAAGTCAACAAAGTCAACCCTCGAACTCACGTGCCTGGATTCTGAAATTTTCTGAAGTTAATCATTACTCATAACACTATGAACACAAATATATAATTTATTCCTAATTTCATGTCCAATTTCGTAGTCAAAATCCAAAAAATACCAAATTTGAGGTTTTCTACATACCCACAATTTCTACCCATTTCCATGTTTATATGCTTATAGAATCCATGTATTTAACTTACACCATGTGGGAATAACTTACCTCACAATAGGTAATAAAAATCTCCTCTTCAAGAAATCCAAAAGTGGCTAATCAAGTGAAAAATGTGAGAAGAATGGGCTAGGTATCGAATTAAAAGCACCCCACTTCCCAACGGTTTTCGCACCTGCGAAAAGATCAATCGTAGGTGCGGTCCCACTAGGACAAGGAAAATCCGCTTCTGCGGACAAAAATCCTAACTGCGGTCACGCTTCTACGGAGCACTGACCGCTCCTGCTATCTAGTAGCAAAGGCTCAGATTTTGCATCTGCGGTGCCTTCTCCGCTTCTACGGATGCGCATCTGCGCGCTCAAACTCTGCACATGCGACTCTTCCCATGACTGGACTTCTTCGCTTCTACAATGAACTCCCTTGCACCTGCAACAATCCCACCGCAGGTGCGATAACACTAGACTTCAGTAGTCTTCAACAATCAACAAGCCCAAAAATGATCCCGATTTCAATCCAATTCAAACCTGGGACCCCGTCTGAACATACCAAAAAGTTCCAAAACACATAGAGAACCTACTCGAGGCTTAAAATCACATCAATAACAACAAATTTTTATGAATTGACAGCCAAAACCTTTCTTCCAACTTTCCAACTTTCAAACTTCGTTGAACGCGTCCGAGTTATCATTAAACACATAGAGAACCTACTCGAGGCTTAAAATCACATCAATAACAACAAACTTTTATGAATCGACGGCCAAAACCTTTCTTCCAACTTTCCAACTTTCAAACTTCGTTGAATGCGTCCGAGTTATCATTAAACATCCCAGAGTGACGCCAAACTCTACGTGCAAGTCATAAATCTCAATACGAACCTATTCTAAAACTCAGAATCCCAAACAAACATCGATAACACAAAATTCCACTTCAAACTAAACTTAGGAAATTCAAAAACATTCAAAATGCCAACTTTCCATAATAAGCACCGAAATGATCCCAAACCACCCGATACTCAACTCGGACATACGCCCAAGTCTGAGATCATCATACAAACCTATTGTAACATTCAAATCCCGATTCCGATGTCATTTACTCGAAAGTCAAATCTTAGTCAATTCTTTCGTCTCATAGTATCATCATACAAACCTATTGGAACCCCCCTTATATGTTTACCCGATCATCATAGCTTTGTAGTTTGGTTTGCTGCTTAGAAGAAGTTCCACATTGCAATGTTTTCTCCTGTAAAACAAAATACACACATACCCATATATCATAGTGCAAATATGTTAAGATGTGATGTAAATGGTGATGTCTTGTTGGCGGCTAGACGTTATTTGCAATTAGGATGATGTGATACTTGAATTTTCCTTGATTGTTAGCCGGGTTGTGTACTATTCCACAGTGGTCGGAGAATTAAATCTCCTCACATTGAGAGTGACTCCATACAATGGGAGTATGGCATGTAATGTAGAATGTATCTCCGCGTGATGGGAGTAGTTACATTGAAATGTAAAGTATCTCCGCTTGATGGGAGCAACTACGTTGAAATATAAAGGATCTCCACAAGCTGAGAGTTTCTGACTTGAAAATATAATCATGCATGTAAGCTTCATGAGCAAAACGTCAAAACGTTCGAGATAAAAATAATGAAATAACGAGCATTCCCAGGAGATACTCTTGACAACGAAACTAAATTGCAGTCGTCGATTGGTAGAACGTTGATGATGAGGTTTGTAGCTATATACTAGTAGTCTCCAAAAAGGCATAGTGGCGGCACGGAACGCTCTCATTGGCGAAGCGAACAGTTTTTCTATATACAGGGCTTTGATTGGCAAAGCTAACGGCTCGATTTGTACAAGGTGCTTCGATGGATTGAGTTGACGCTTTGCTATATACATGGCTCCAGTTGGCGGGTCCAGCGGATCGCTAGATAGAACATGCTCTATTCGGTTGAGAAGACAGTTTGCTATATACATATATCCGGTTGGCAAAGCCCCCAACTCAAGTTTGTACAGGGCACTCCAGTTTATTGAGCAAATGGTTTTCTATTTACAATATGCTCCGCTTGCATTGGCTGCGTGGTTTCGAAATACCTACAAAGGATCTGAGAGTTAGATTTTAGTTATATAAGAAAAATTTTGAATAAGGAAAGAGGGGTGATAGTTATTAGGGAGTGGTAGATCTGTCATTGCCCCGGTGTGTTCCAACATTTACTTGTATCATGTTGGTCCTACATTCAAAGAAAAATTCTTATAGGTGTTGGTTTGTGTTGATCGTAGTCCTGGCTTTGTCCCGGTCTTGATGAGGTCATGCCATGAAGTTCGATAGGTGGACGAATTATGATATTTTTTAGAAAACATTTTGAACATCATTGTTTTATGGCAAATCCGTCGTTCTAGATTATGACATGTTTAGGAAGTCTCTCAGGCGCAGACGTTATTTCTAGAATATTTTGTCCCATTGATGTTGATCCTCTAAGATGATTCTGATGACATAGCTTCTTGCAGCTACAATTACGTACTAATCCGAACTAATGTGTTAGAAAGGCTTTCTAGGGTTATGATCAAAACTTTTCAGGTTGCCTACATATTCGAGTGGAATCAGGTCAAAACATAGTTCGATTACAAAACATACAAAAAAATGGGATAAAAAATGAAATGGTCGAGTCTGACTCAGATTGCCTACGTATCCAAAGGAATCAGGCCAAAACGTTGTTGAATTACAAAAAAATGACTGAATCTGATGAGGATTTCCTACGTATTCCTTCCAAAAGAAATCAAGTCGCAGCGTAGTTCCAAGTACATACAAAATGGTAGTTGGATTTCCTATTATAAAAGAAAAGGGGGAGAAATAGAGACTGGACCCTCTGTGGGTTGCCTACGTATCGAAAACACTTGGTGAACCACATAGGGACCCTGCCAATTAGGTGAAAACTTTCTTTTGGCTTCTTCTTGATGAGGGAATATTTTCTTCAAAACCAACTGCCCTGGTATAAATTGGCGAGGTTTCACCCTTTTGTTGAATGCACTGAACATCCTATTTTGATACAGTTGGCTATGGCATACTTCATCCATTCTCTTCTCGTTGATGAGTGTGAGTTGCTCCTGCCTGACCCGTATCCATTCTGTGTGCTCTAACTCGGGTATCCCAAACCGGAAAACTATGTTATTACCGATCTGCCAATATTTTCTTCGTGACAACTTTGTATGTAGAAGCTTCAACCCATTTGGTGAAGAAATCAATTGCTACCAAGATAAAATGGTGTCAATTTGATGCAGCAGGATTTATAGGTACGATTACGTCCACGCCTTAAGTGGAAAATGGCCACGGCGAACCCATTAGATTCAACTCATTAGGTGGTACCCGGATGAAATCCCCGTGGATCTGGCACTAGTGACACTTCTACACATAGCAGATACTATCGCTTTCCATGGTCATCCAAAAGTATCTGGCTCTTAACATCTTCTTGGCTGAGGTGAGCCATTCATGTGGGGTCTGCATGTCCTTGCATGTATTTCTTCTAGTAGTCTGGTTGCTTCAGGGCGCCTACGCATCTTAACAGACCCATGTGTGGGTCCTCCTATACAGGACATCATTGTTGAGGAAAAAGTGATTTGGTAGCCTTCTGATCACTTGCTTCTAAACCTTGGTGGTGTTCTCTGGATACTCTCTTGTTTCAAGAAACCTTTTAATGTCATGGTACCACGACTTACTATTTGGCTCTTCATCTACATGAAAACAGTACGCATGCTGATCCCTGATCTCTATCTCTATAGGGTCGATGCTATTCTTATCTGGACGTTTGGTCATGGATGACAAGGTTGCGAGAGCATCAACAAACTCTTTGTGTATCCTGGGAATGTTCTTGAACTCGATCTTGTGAACTTCTTGCATAAACCCTTTACACAATGCAAATACGGAAGGATCTTGACGTTTTTGGTATCCATTCTCGTTGAACTTGATTTATCAACAAATCAGAATCTGTTATGACTAGATACTCCTTGATGTTCATGTCAACCGCCATCCTAATCCGGAGGATGCATGATTCTTACTCGGACATATTATTGGTGCAGGGGAACCTTATCTTTGTTGTATGACTCAGCAATATCATCTCCGGCGAACAACACTTCTTCGTATGGGGATTATGTAGTGAGCGGCTCATAATCTTTGTCCACTGGATTTTCTGCAAAGTGGTTAGCTAAGGCTTGTCCTTTGATGGCCTTCTATGCTATGTACACAATGTCAAATTCGCTGAGAAGAATCTACCATTTGGCCAGTTTTTCTGTAGGAATAGGCTTTTGAAAGATATACTTGAGCAGGTCGATCCAGGATAATAGATGTGTGGTTTACACTGACATGTAATGCCTCAACTTCTGGGAGATCCAAGTCAAGGCACAACAAGTGCGCTCTATCAGAGTGTATTTGGCCTTACATGATGTAAACTTCTTACTTAAGTAATGGATAGCTTGCTCCTTTCTTCCAGTCTCAATGTGTTTTCCCAACACGCATCCAAATACATTATCCAAAATTGACAGGTCTGACAACAATGGCTTCCCAGGTTCGGCAGGAACCAACACTGGTGGATTTGACAAGTACTCCTTGATCTTGTTGAAGGCTTTCTGACACTCTTCTGTCCATTTTATAGCGACTTGCTTTTTCAACATCTTAAAGATAGGCTCGCAAATCAACATGGACTTGGCTATGAATCGACTGATGTAATTTATCCTACCAAGGAAACTGATCACATCCTTCTTCCTTTTAGGTGGTGGCAATTCTTGAAGGGCTTTGATCTTTAAAGGATCCAACTCTATCCCTTTCCTTCTTACAATGAAACCTAACAATTTTCCAGCAGGGACTCCGAATGCACATTTTGTAGGGTTTAACTTCAAACAATACCTCCGCAAGCGCTCGAATTTTTTTTCCAGGTCGTCCAAATGTTTAGAATTCTTTCGAGATTTGATGATGACATCATCCACATATACCTCAATCCCTTTGTGAATCATGTCATGAAAGAGGGTTGTCATGGCACTCATGTAAGTAGCATCAGCGTTCTTGAGGCCGAATGGCATGGCTTTGTAGCAGTAAACTCCCCAAGGTGTAGTGAACGCTTTCTTCTCTACATCTTCTTCATGCATTAGGATCTGATGGTACCAGGCAAAATAATGCACAAATAACTATAGTTTTTGCTTTGCATAATTATCAATGAGGATGTGAATGTTTGGTATAGGGAAATCATATTTCGGACGAGCCTTGTTATGATCTCGATAATCCACACATATTGATGCGTGGCTAGAATCCATAGTTTTAAGCATCATATATCTTACATTTTATGTGATTTTGTGATAAAAATACACGTTATATGTGCATAATGGAGTCTATTTCATGTGTAGGTGGAGATGGAAGTCGATTTAAAAGGGTGTATAAATGTCAAAAATATGCTCAAGAGTCGAAAAGGAGTGACCCGGGCCATAGTTGGGCGTTTTAGCCCAAAATTCTGGCATAACCCGGCGTTAGCCGGGCATTTCAGCCCAAACGCCAGCCATACCTAGGCGTTAGTTGGGCGTTAGAGCCCAAACTCCTGGCCTACCCAGGCTTTAGCTGGGCTTTTGGGGCTTAACGCCTGGGGTCCCTGGTCCGGTAAATTCCGAGTTTTGAAGGTTTTAAGTGTTTCCCGATTGGAATAGAAGTCTCCTACACGTTTAGGGTTTATCCCAAACATATAAATAGACCCAAAAATACAACTTTGAGGGGAGGATGCCATCTTTGGAGAGAATATACACACAAGATCATTGAGGAAGCAAAGGATTATCAGTTTTCTTCATCTTAATCTAGTATTTTCCATTCATGCAAGACTTATGCAATTTTTTAATTCTAGTATGAGTGGCTAAACACCCATTGTTCTGGGGTTGTGGTTTAGCCATGAATATTTTTATTCGATATTAACTTAACCTTGATTATAATTCGCTCAATATATGGCTGTTTCTTCAATTATGCGTTCAATTGCTTAATTGTTTGGCCATCAGTTAGGTTCTATATACTATCTATGTTATGCTTGGGAAAGCCGTATATAGATTAGAGTAGAATTGAAGAGAGCGCGATCTTAACCCTTCAGGGGAGCGGATTTGTTGTTAGGATAGGAATATACCTAGTCACCGTGCTTAATTAAACATCGTAATCTTAGTGCGTTCTAATAGATTAATTTCATAGGAATATAGGCGTTAATCTATTGAGAATAGGCGAGTAGTACTTCGGGAGAAGGCTACGAGAGCAATTATCGATTAATTAGCAACCATGAGTGAATTATATGAAAGGGAGAGTTAATTAGAATGCAATACGAATGGTGAATTGATCACAACCCTGGAATATTTGTCTCTATTGAATACACAACAATATTCTCGTTACTTGATAATTAGTTCATATAATCGTAGAATAAATTAGTTATATTCCTGGAGTTTGTTTTGGCTCGATTAAAAAGAAATTAGAGTGATTCAATAAGTAGTTTACGTAAGTCCCTGTTGGTTCGACATTCGATTTAACATTATATTACTTGCTACGACCACATATACTTGCGTGTGCGATTTGGACTAACAAGTTTTTGGCACCATTGCCGGGGACTTGAATATAGACTACTTTTTGGTTACTTGCTTTAATTGTTTATTTCATTGAGTCTAACGTCACGTGATTTTTGCTCTAATCTCAGGAACTTCGAGTGAATGCGTAGGGTCAGAAGCCAGGATAGACTTGACGGCTTTGACCCTGAACCTGAGAGAACATTTCACAGGAGATTGCGAGAAGCAAGAGATACAGACAATCTTCAGGACTTCATCCGATTTCCTGTGAACATGGCAGAGGAACAACACGTGGTTGTTCAGGAGGTGGAAATGCCAAGTATTGCTAATGTCACCTCCAACATCGTGAAGCCCAGAATCACTGGGCACTTTGAGCTGAAACAGAGCATGATCCA
>ML319838.1:0-40202 GCA_005239505.1 Nicotiana paniculata
GTTATTTCTAAGAGTGAGTGAATTCTTTCTATCTTGAGTTCCTAAGTGTTCTTAAATTTTATTATGTGGAGCCACTCTCTTTTGTTGTGTGAGGGCACTAGATTCATGAAGGAGAGGTAATGATAGTCACCTCTATGTTAGAATAAGTGAGTGAGTTGTGAATAATGTGTGGTACTTGTAAGTCAAATCTTGAGTTGAAGATGTTACACATTTGTGCTTAGTCTATTTTAAGTATTCTTGGTGTGATGATTTAGGAGAATTGTTTAACAATGTCGTGCCTATATAAAGTGTAGTTTGGTACTCGAGGACGAACAATAATTTAAGTGTGGGGTGTTGATTATAGGCTATAATACGTATCTTAGTCGCTTATTACACTCTAATTTATTGTACTTTAATTGAGTTTGAGATTTAATGTTTAGTGTTTTGCACGAATTGTGTGTTTTATGCCTTGTATGAGTGATTCCGAGCTATGTAGATGTTATGGAATGAATTCAAGTAATTTGAAGCTTTGAAGTCTGAGTAAAAGACCAAGGAATTAACCCGGGATTGTGTTTGGGGATCAACGGATAATAGTTAAGAACGAACAAAGAATCGAGTAGGTATATTATGCACTGTCTAGTAAAATGCACATAATATTTTTCTCAAAACTCAATTCAGGATTCACAATATATGATTAGAAATCTAAATTCAAAGGGCTACAACCTTAATTTTTTACGGTTTTCCAAATTCCGAACAGACCATGGTGAAAAGTGTCAGTGCACTTTTTGCGCACTTTTCACAAATTCGACACAAATTTGTGTCAAAAGCCCTCAAAATCAGGCAGTGAACTGGGCAAAATCCGCGGTTAATCCGCTGCCTTGCACTTTCTGTCTAGAAAAAAGTGTCTTTTTTCTCGTAGGAGAAGTTGTATGTGTTTGGGCCCGACCTTACCTAGTATATATACATGGAAAATGGTATTTTGAGGGCTTTTGACACAAATTCGACCTAAGGAGGCAAGAACACACTAGGAGCAAGGCGGAGAATTCTTCTACGAGCTTTTCACTTCCTTCTTCATATTTATATTATTGGTTATGAATTCTAGTATTGTAGTTATGCATACTATTATGAATATCTAATTCGTTATCTAGGGTTTTGATGGAACCCCTTGGAGGATGAATTCTTGTAATGTTTTAATATAAGTTAACCTTTGAATTTGTCTATTTTTCATCTACGTGCTTATTTTAGTTGATTGAATGGACATCGATTGATTGTGCTAATTTATTATGTTTTGCTTGAGAAAGGATACATAATTAGGTGGTTGTTGAACAACGTCACTCCTAACGTATGTGAGAAATCAATACAGCGGGTTTAAAGGTAAGTTTAGAAATAACAAAGCCTTGGCGTGGTCATAGTGAGCGGTTAAATAAAACCAACTAGCAAAGTTCGAGAGAATATATCTAGTAAATTAATGTAGTTGCTCGAGAGAGAATTACGGCACCTAAAGTGCTCACGATCAGTAGAGAATACATAGGTGAAATTGTAGGAATATAGCGGGAAGGATTCCAACATTTGGGGAAATCATAACTCTAGACCTCCTTAATTTAATCACCAACCCTTAGTATCTTTATATAATAATTTTACTGCTTTTAATGGTTTCTAGTTAATTAGTTTAAAAATAAGAATCGCAATCTTTATAATTACGAAATTATTTGGACTTGTGTTTCTTAGTGATATTGAACAACTGCAGCTAAGCCTTAGTTCTCTGTGGGATTTGACTCTAGACTCTTAGACCGGATTATATTTGCAGCGATTGCTTATCATTTATAGGACTAGAGTTGGCAGTGATCAGGCGTATAAATAAAATATTACCCGGACAGGCTATCAGTAGGAAACTTGAGGTAGAGTTGTTGACGCCATATTAGGCCTTATATAAGAGGCAATGTCATTCACTGATTGGTTGGTTAGAACCCGGAGAGGCCAGGTTGGTGGCCACTTATTTGGTCTGTGATGTTATGGAGAAGGTTAAAGTTATTCAGGAACGACTTCGAGGTATAGCTTATATGGTGGGGGATAAGATTCTTCTCTAACTGTCTCCTATGAAGGGCATGATGCGATTTGGGAAGAAAGGAAAGTTGAGCCTGAGGTTTATTGGACCATTTGAGATCTTAGAGAGAGCTGGGGAGGTTGCCTACAGGCTTGCATTGCCTCCTAGCCTATCAGGAGTACATCTATTATTCCATGTTTCCATTCTTTGGAATCACCATGAGGACAACTTGCATGTTCCAGACTTCAACATGGTTAACCTTGATTAGAATTTAGCTTATGAGGTGGATCTAGTGGCTATTCTAGCCGTGCAGGTTCAAAAGTTGAGATCTAAGAGTTTTCATTTTGTGAAAATGCAATGGAGAGGTCAACCGATTGAGGCATCTATGTGGGAGTGAGAGTTTGTTATGCGAAGTAGATACCCACGCCTTTTTTTACCAGTCCAGATACTTTCTATGTCCATTCAAGGACAAGCGTTTCTTTTGGAGGTAGAGAAAAGAGTGATTTTAATGTTATTTCAGTTGATTATGGTCAACATTTTGGGTAAACAACCCTGGATCGTTATTTTGGATGTTTCGATAGCTTCATATTGTTATATCGGACTTGGGCGTATGTCCAGAATTGAATTTGGAGGTCCCTAGGTTGATTTGACTTGTTTTGCCAAAAATTAGCAATTTGAATATTTGGAATTTTCCTATGTTTGACCATTGATTAACTTTATGGTTATCGGGTTCGGATATTGATTTTGGGACTTAGAATTTGTCTGTTTTGATTTTTGAAACTTGTCTGCAAATGTTGGTGCCAGTTGGAGTTGGTTTAATAGGATTCAAATGCTTAGTAGTGAATCTAGAGATTCTTGAGTTTTCTTTTCAATTTCATGCGTTTTGATATCCGGTTGTATTTCTAGATGCTATTTTGGTATTTTGATTGACCAAGCAAGTTCGTATGATGTTTTTCATTTTTGTGCATGTTTGGTTTGGAGCCTGAGGGGCTTGGGAGAGTTTCAAATGTGTATCAGATGAGTTTTGGGTGATTTGCAATAGCTGGTGTGCTTTTAGTTTTGGTGTTGATCTGCAGATCTCGCATTTGTGATGTGTAGCTTGCTTGTTGGTAGTTTCTAAAGCTTGTTTTAATTATTTGAAGTATATTTTGTGAGATTTGACTGGTTTAGAGGCTAATTCTAAAGGAAATATCGTGGTTGAGTGTTGATTTAATTGCAGAAAGAGGTAATTGTTGTGTCTACTCTTGACTTGAGGGAGTTAGGACTTGTTAAAATATTATTTATACGATGTGATGAGTGCATATACATCGTTCGGGGATCTAGCATGCGGGATTATGGTATTTATTTCCATGTCCTCGTTATTCCACGTTATCTATTATTACTTACTTCTATTGTTGCATGTTCCTACTTGACATCTATGATTTACTTGTTAAATTGATACTTACGTGATACTTGCTTGATTTGTTCATTTCTCACTCAATTATCTGCTTAATTACCTGCTGCTTGTTACAACTTTCCTTAACTGTATATTCTCATTATCTCATATTTTACCTGCTTTTATGTTCATATATTATTCGATGGACTCTATTATGTTATTTTTCCTATGTGAGTTGTTTAGCTATTCTTGTAATGATTAATTGACAAGGTTTGGGATTTTGAGGTGCTGGATGTTGTCTTTTATATTAGTGTTTTCTTAAATGTTCAATACGTTTTATCCTCTTTTGTGTTATTTCATAAATTTTAGTGTTGAGTCGTTTGTGGTAATGAATTTATATTGTGGGATCGGATTGCACACTGCAACGAAACAGGAAAGGATATGATATGGAGAGATAAGGACAGAATATGATATGAACAGAAGATGATATATTGGGTTTGGGTTGCACGCCGCAACGAATTGATGTGTTGTAATTATATGTGGCGGTAGAGATTATTCTCAATATTGTGATATGAGATTAAGTTATTTTAGGCCCTCTGGTAGTTGACCTATGAGTCCGGTTATTTGAGATTTACTATTTTATTTGTATTCATGTTTCTATTATTATTGTTTCGTACAGGTTATTTATGAGTGACTTGTCATTGCTTCGTTACTATTTCTTCGAGGTTAGGCTCGGCAATTACTGAGTACATGAGGTCGGTTGTACTCATGCTACAGTTCTGAACTTTTTCTGCAAATATAGGTGTTGGTCCCAACGACTTGTTGAGAAGATCTTGCCCGGACCGGCGATCAGTAGGACACTTGAGGTAGAGTTGCTGGCGTTCGCAGTCCCTGAAGTACCCTTCCATTCTGTCTTTACTGTTTTCCTAATTGCAGATAGTTGTATTTTGTTCAAACTTTATATGTAGTACTCTAGATGCTCATGAATTCATGACTCCAGATTTTTGGGATATGTTTAGACTATGCTATATGTTATTATTATTAATGTTTTGATTTAAATTGTTAAAACTGGTTAAGTGATTAGCTAACGTTAGCTTACCTAGCAAGTGTAACGTTAGGTGCCAACACAGTTTTCGAAATTGGAATTTCGGGGCGTGACAAGGAGCTTCTATATAGTAAGTCAAAAATGGACGCTAAAACAAACGTGAGCAAAGAGACAGGCCTCCAAATTTGTTGTCATGAAAGGTGCTTTGTCCATAGGCTAATATCTTTTGAAAATGTACGGAACCGTAATCACCGTACCCTCCTTGACTTCAAACTTCAATTGCTATTCTTTATTCTTTAAGTAAACGCAAATCGATGCTCTTTCTTTTAATATACCAAATTTTTACATCTCATGCAAAACTTCCTGAGAATATTATAAGAATAACATTTGTACTTATATTGTATTCAATGGTTGGCGCAAAATTAATTCTAAATAGGGTTAAGTCTCTGCAACATGACGAACCTTTGGCACCTAATTTTGATTCTTCAGATCTTAGGAGTCGCTCCTACTTTATCTTTCAGCTTTTTAATTAAATATAACTCGTTGATTTAATGTCACGCGTGAAACTGTACTTTGTTCTTTGTATTAGTAAAATCATAAAATCATTTTTTGTATCGTTAAAGTTACCAATTAGGTTTTGATCTATTAAAGCACTGAATTATAAACAAAGCGACATAGTTTGCAGTGTGATTAAGCCAAGTGGCAAACTAAAAATAAGCCACTTGACAATCTTAGAAAATTATTACGTAATAACATTTAATTTAAATTTAATGATAAAGCTTTTCAAATAAACAAGAAAAACAACATTTCTAGATTTATCTCTTGCATATTTTATCACTCTCCATATGAACCATGCACTCGCAGAGTGCTTTGTCGTGCTAGGCCACTAACATATTCTTTTTTGTCATTATTTGACCCAAATAATGGATTAGACTTTATTGTTGAAGCCCTTTGCATATGTTCCAGTTTCTGACCGCATTATCCGTTATTGATAGAAGGTGTTTTCTTTAGTACTACTATTAGTTTTACACGATCTAGGAACTTCCATGACATGTTATGGTAACCAAAATGGGTAGAAGCGGATCAAGTCTGTATCGCAGCTGTCACGATCCCAATTTCCCTTCGTATGAGGTTGTGATGGCACCTAATCTCTAAGACTAGGTAAGCCTAATACTTATAGAATTAAATGACAGAATTTAGCTAAAACAACTATTAAACATAAACTGAAATCTTCTATATTAAGCCAACATCCTGGAGTACAATACAATATCCCAAATCCGACAGTACAAGTCATAAGCTTTACTGAGTTCACTAGGAAATTTCTAAGTACAACGGGTCCGAAATAGAAATAAACTGTACAAAATAAAATTCAGAAGTTGACTTTGAGGCTTGCGAACGCAACAATAGATATACCTTGAAGTCTCTGCAATAATGTCTCATCGGCTATCTAATGATCAACAAACTCCGAAGTACCTGGATATGGACAAAATATATAAAAAGCGTAGTATGAATACACCACAGTGGTACACAGTAAGTATCAAGACTAACTTCAGTGGAGTAGTGATGAGGAATAGTCAAGACACCTACAAGAAATAACTACTTGTACAAGTATAAATGTGAAACAAATAGGGAACAATATCAATATAAAGCTAAGCATGGTAAAACAACAACAATACTTGCAATAGAAAACTAGAAGTAACAATTAGCTACAAGGAACAAACAGGTAATGATGTCACAGAGTAAGCTGAATATAGATAAGTTATGGTAAAACCAAGTAAGGAAAAAAAGGTAGCAACCAAATAAATAACCGTTTTCACACAAGATTTATACAAGAACTTTCACGAGGCATCACATCTCATTACCATAATTTGCGGGTCCCAAATCACGAATCCTAATCACTTGGCATCTTGTACCCACATTACAAATCATAATCGCACGGCAACTCACGTATTACACAGACAACTCCCCTACCAATACCATAATTCCTCTTTTCTGCACGGATAACTCACGTGCCAATACCATAATGCCTCATATTTTCATGGACAACTCTCGTGCTAAGAGAGTGAAAATACCTCATATCCGCACGGACAACTCACGTGCTAATAGTAACAATATATCTTATAAATTCACGGACATCTCACGTGTCAATAATAGAATATCTCATATCAGCACGGACAACTCACGTTCCAATAGTATAACGCACACACAGAAGGACCTATACAAGAATACATGTAACAACAACAACAACCCAGTAGAATCCCACTAGTGGGGTCTGAGGAGGGTAGAATGTATGCAGGCCTTACCCCTACCCCGAAGGGATAGAGAGGTTGTTTCCGGGAGACCCTCGGTTCAGAAACAACATATCTGTAACCACAATAGAAAAACCAGAAAAATAGTATCAGCATCGTAAAATACAACAAATAAATGAAAAGGCCAAAATGTGAAAGACAACAACAACAACAACAACAAAAACAATAATAATAATAATAATAATAATAATAATAATAATAATAATAAATAAATAAATAAAAATAAAAATATTAAAAAAACACAACAAAGACCGCTAGAAGACCTAGACTAAACACTATCAGACTAGCCGGTGTAGGGAGGAGAAACGCTCGACTACCCTCTAACCTATAACCCTAATGCTCGACCACCACACCTTCCTATCAAAGGCCATGTCCTCGGAAATTTGAAGTTGCATCATGTCCTACCTGATCACCTCGCCCCAGTACTTCTTGGGCCGTCCTCAAACTCTACTTGTAACTGCCAGAACCAAATGCACACACCTCCAAACCAGAGCATCTAGGCTCCTCCTCTGCACGTGCCCGAACAACCTAAGACTCGCTTCACGCATCTTATCATCCACGGGAGCCACGCCCACCCTCTCCCAGATATCTTCATTCCTAATTTTATCCATCCGAGTATGCCCGCACATCCATCTCAACATCCTCATTTCTGCTACTTTCATCTTCTAGAATGTGAAATCTTCACTGACCATCACTCAGCTCCATACAATATGGTTGGTCTAACCACCGCTCTGTAGAACTTACCTTTAAGTTTCGGTGGTACATTCTTGTCATACAGGATTCCAGACGCTAACTTCCGTTTCATCCACCCCACCCCGATACGGTGTGTGGAATTCCCGTCGATATCCCCATCTCCCTAGATAATAAACCCTAGGTACTAGTATGAGTGATCATTTACAAGAATACATGTAAATTATCAATAAATATCAAGGTTCACCTTATCGGACTAGTATGAGTGACTAAATATGGTGTATGCTTGTGAGAGTGTTATATCACAAATTAATTCAACAAGTAATATCAGAGACAACGAATGGTACATAGGAAACAACACAACAAAACATAGTCTGTGTGACTCACACAAAGTAGGCGCACCACTTCACAAATATTATCAACAACAATGGCCCCAGACCATCACAAGTCATTACATATCATCCCTGACATAGCCCCTGTTGTATCGCCACATGCGCAACAATAAAGTAAATGCTCGCCATGTCTCGTTGCATCCGCATAATAGTATTTCCTCGTTTTCCCGCCACATGCGCAAACATAGACCCACACACGCACACACACACACATATAATATATATATACACATATAATATACATACACTCACACACACACACACACACACACACATATATATATATATACATATATATACATACACATATATATATATAAACATATATATGTATATATATATATATATATATATATATATATATATATATCGCCCTCCTTATCACGCTGCATGTGCAAATATCAATGATAACAATACCACGGACAACTCGTGTGCGAACACCCCAATAATCCTCTTAACAATATCATGTGTGCCGAAACATAACAACACAATATAAAAACTCGCACTGTATGTGCCAATATACCACAACATTTCTTCAAATCAACTCCAACAACAACACCACACATAGCCCTCGGGTCAACAACACTGAGTGCAACAACAATAATAACACGAGAGTATGGCAAGTAAATCAACACAAGTATCACAAAACACAAAAGAATTGAAGAACGGCTCACAATGAAAGACACGATAATCTAATGGTTACAACAAGAATAACTCAACAATGAGAGAGATAGTGTGTAACAATAATTCCAAATAAGGATGACTCAACGATGAGAGAGATACCATGTAACAATGACTACATGTAAGTACAACTCAACGATAATAGGGATAACACGTAACTATGATTCTAAATAAGTACAACTGAACACTAAGAGAAATAACATGGAACAATGATTCCAAATAAGTACAACTCACCGATAAGAGAAATAACATGTAACAATGATTCCAAATGAGTACAAATTAATGATAAGATAAATAACATGTAACAATGACTTCAAATAAGGATAACTCAACAATGGAATAGATAACAATAACTTCAATTAAGGATAATTAACTACGAAAGAGACACATGTCAAATCTAACCACAATCGACTCAATAACATCAAGTAAAGCAAGAGAAATCAATTGCAATAATTAAAGAAATGATCCTTACACAACTTTTTAAAAGTCAACTCGGGACTCGCCCGATCAAAACCTGAGTCCAATGGTAGATTCTGACTATCCATGACTCAACGAGTTCATATATTTGATTAGTTTCAAAATCTGAGTCCAATTCGACTCTCAAAACTCAAATTCCTAGTATTTTAACAACATGACAGTTTCATTACCTTTCGCATTGATTCTCACAATTTTGATGTTAAAACTCACATATAATCATGTCAAATAGTTGAAAATTGAACAAAATCACTTACGCAATGATGGTAGATAAAATTCCCTCTCCAAAATCGCCTCTTACCGAGTCTAGGGTTCCAAAATATGAAATGAACTAAAATCTCTTCCCTCAGCTTTTTGTCCAATCGTAGGTGTCTTAAATGTGCGAACCCCACAAATGCGAGAAATGAATCGCAAATGAGAAGAAGCTCACATCCCTGTTGTCACTGCAAATGCGATGCCATTTTTGCAAATCCGAACTTGGACACCTCGCGATTGCGACCCTTGAGATCATAAATACGAACAGCTCACCCAGGCCCCCACCTTCGCAAATCCGAACAGTGGATTAGAAAATTTTAACTTAACAGACCTCTGCTAACATCGCAATTGCAATCTAGAACTCGCAAATGCGTGACCTAAGGCATCAGGTCAGACCAGCAAATTTCTAAACTCTTCCAAATATTCCAAAACGCGCATGAAACTCACCCGAGTCCTTGGGGTTCCAAACCAAACACCAACAGAAGTATAAAAACATAGCACTAACTCGATCGCGTAATCAAATCATCCAAATAACATCCAAAATCACAAGTCGGGCCTCAAAAGACATGAATTCAACACGAAACACAAGAACTTCTAAAACACAATAGTGCGTTTGATTCCTATTAAATCAGCTCGAAATGGCACCAAACTTTGAAAACAAGTTCCAAATGAAAAATGGACCTATTCCAAGTCACGGTATCAGAAATCCAAATACGATAGCTATGAAGTCAACCTCCAGTCAAACTTATCAAAATTGTAAGCCTTCAAATTGCCAACTTTCGGCAAAATAACACATATCAACCTACAGACCTCTGAATTCAATTTCGGGCATACGACCAAGTCCAAAATAACGATATGAACCTATTGGAGCCATCAAAACACCATTCTGGGGCCATTTTCACAAAAATCAAACCTCGGTCAATATTTTCAACTTAAGTTTCTAAAGTATTCAAATTCATTATGAATCATCCCAAAATAAAATTCGACCATCCACGCAAGTCATAATACACGATGTGAGGCTACTCATGACCTCGAACCACCGAATGGCACCTTGAAGATCAAAATGACTGGTCATTTTGTTCAGCCGCAGAGCAACAGCCACATCCAGATCTGATCTATTTACTCGGCAATTCATCTGGTGACTTTACGCTCTCAAAAGAGGCCCCAACAAGAATCAAACATTTTCCGATGACATCAATGGAGCGATTTTTGATATCAGACACTAGATCCTGGTGCGAATTTATAGAAATCAATCAAAGAAAATATCGAAAAGAAATAAACTCACGTAGTTGTTATTATAGTGGTTCATTCTTTTCCTAGAAAACATCCAAAACAAGCTACTACACAACTATCGAGTAGAGGTACAAATACGATCAGTAGACACATAATTCTGAGTGTGATCATACTACCAAAAATAAGACAATCACATAAGTCACGACCCATAATCCTAACCTATCGTGATGGATCCAATCGTGGTACTTGGGACTCCGACATTTACGAATAACTACAACACTTTTAACAAAATGGATTTTTAATGCAGATTAAATATCAATTTCTCATAAACAAGATAAAAGATCCAAACACAATGCAAAAAACTCCCAAATCGAGGTGTCACAAGTCTGGAATACACTGTCCAACATATTAAAAAACTAGAAACAATGAAAAAAAAAGATAGAGAATAAGAAAACAAGGGCTACGAATGCCGAGCAGCTATGTCGAAGTCTCCAAGGATCAACTGCAAAAGGTATCAACACCCATTGTGTCTGGAAACACCTAGATCTGCACACGAATTATAGGGTGTAGCGTGAGTACAACCAACTCAGTAAGTAACAATACTAAATAAAGAACTGAAAGATAGTGACGAGCTACACAGTTATAGTTCAAATTTAAGAATTTTTCAACGTAGGAAAAATAAGCATGCTTCCAATTTTGTCAATTTAGGCCAAATCAGCTATCTCCAATCAAATTTGAAAAAAATAGAATATAATATCTTTCAGAAAACTTCCAAACAGGGATATATGGAAGCTAAGTGAAACAATAATGACATCAGGAGCATCCTCTTAGAGTAACAGACACTTGATCTTTCTCAATATATCAACACTTGGCACTCGGCACTCGTACTCAATAGGTATCTACGCTCACTGGGGTGTGTATAGAATCTGGAGGGGCTCCTTCAGCCCAAGCGCTATAATCTGCACGGACAAGTCACGTGCTATAGTAGTAATATCAGAATCTGCACGGACAACTCACGTGCTACACGAACAACTCACGTGTTGTAGGGTAAATATCTGAATCCGCACGAACAACTCCCGTGCTATAGTATCAACATATCACAATCCGTCCATCGGCCTCAATAAGTCTTACATCTCTCCAGTCTTCTGGGCTCTCACAAATCAAGAAAATCATCCCAAACAGAAATGATATAATGTATCAACAAGACACAAGTAGAGATTGAGATACAATATAAAGTAAAAATGGGACTGAGTCACACAACAATTTTAGCAGATAGATTAACATGTGCACGACCTCCTACGGTCCCCAACCATACCAACAAATAACCTAAACATGATTTCTAACATGATTTGCAGTCAAATTTCTATAACACATGGAGAGCATATAGCTAATCAACAAATTATTCGACTTCGCAGTTCTATGGAGTGGACCATGTCACAATTTTACAGTGCGTGCCCACACGCTCGTCACCTAACATGTGTGTCACCTCCAAACCAATCAAAATACACATAACATGGCGTTTCGTACCCTCATAACAAGAGTTGGAACTGTTACTTACCTCAATTCGAGCAAAAACCCCTACTCCAAAACACTTTTGCCTCGAAAATCTTCCTTCGAACGTCTGGAATCTAGCCACAGAAAATACAATACAATCAACACGGGCTAAGGATGAATTCCATAAGAAAAATACGAAATTTTAGTCAAAAATCTGAAATTGGCTCAAAGCCGGCCCCCGGGCACACATCTCGGAATCCAACAAAAATCACAAAACCCATAAGCCCATTCAACTACAAGTTTTACTCAAATCCGATATCAAAATCTCATTCAAAACCTCAAAAATCTAGCCTCAGAACATTTCTCTGTTTTCCCGCATTTACCAAACCAAATCAAAAATTATATGATGGAACTAAAGGCATAACCATGAAAATTAACCAAAACTAGATAGGAATCGCTTGCCCCAGACACCCATGCAAGAATCTCTCCAACAATCTCCCTTTACCGAGCTCCCAATTCAATTTTCTGCTATGAAGTCAAAGCCACCTTTTTGAATCTTTTAATTCTACTGAGGTGCGCCTCCTTCGTGAACGCGGAAGCACCTTCGCGTTCGCGCAACACAATTTCCTCCAACCAACAATCCCTTCTTCATGAACGTGATAGACAACTTGCGAATGCAAACCTTTACTGAACCCTCTCATCACGAACGCGACCTCACCTTCGCGAATGCGTAGAACAAATGCATGGGTCCCCAGTTGCCTATTCTCCTCTTCGCAAACGCGTTCACCATCTCGCATTTGTGATAAGCTCTCCTCCCAGACCTTCATGAACGTGTCCATTCCTTCGCAAACGCGAAGAACTAACCTTCCTCGTCCTCAAATTACACGTCGTCAATGCGAGGCCATTCTCGTGAGTGCGTAAGAGAAAACTCACCCGAGGCCCTCGGAACCTCAACTAAAATACCATTAAGTCCCATAACATTATAAGAACTTAGTCAAACCCTCAAATAACCTCAAAAAATATCAAAAACATAAATTGCACATAGATTCAAGCCTAATGATATTTGGAGCTTGCAACTTCTACAATCGACGTTGAAACCTATCAAATCACGTCCGATTGACCCCAAAGTTTGCACATAAATCAAAATTGACACCACACACCTACTCTAACTTTCGGAATCGGAATCCGATCCCGATATCAAAAATTTCAATCCCGGTCAAATTTCCCAAAAATCCAACTTTTGTCATTTCAAGCCTAATTCCACTACGGACCTCCAAATCAAAATGCGGACACACTGTAACGAGACGACCTATTTTTTTGAGAATTTAAGCTCCTTCGGTGGCATAAGTCCTTGAGCATCCTCACATTATGAATATCGACATGCATGCATGATTTGATTCAAGTATTGGATGATTCGGAGTCGAATTGGAAGAAGGATTCTAGTTTTGAAAGCTTAAGCGGTGAGAATTTGACCGAAATTTGACTTTTTGTGTAAAAGACTCCCGAATGAGTTTTGGATGAGGTTAGCAGCTTCGTATGATAAATTTGGACTTAGACGTGCATTCGGATTTGGATTTGAAGGTCTGTAGTTGAATTAGTCTTGAAATAGCGAAAGTTGGATTTTTGAGAAGTTTGACAGGGAGTGGACTTTTTGATATCGTGGTCGGATTCTGATTCCGGAAGTTGGAATAGATCTGTAATGGAAAATGTATTTAAGGCTAATCGGAGTTGATTTGATATAGTTCGGACGCTTGGTTGCGAGTCTAGAAGTCCTTGAAGTTTAAGTTTGATCTTCATGTGTTTTGGCGTCTGATTCGTGGTTCTAGCGGTTATTTTTTATGATTTGAGACCCCGAGTGAGTCTCTGTTAGGTTATAAAAATTTGTCTGTATATTTAGACGGGGTCCCGGGGGTCTCGGGTGTGTTTCAGACGGGGTACGGCCATTTCTTTCTATTTTTGAGTCATTGCTGTATGTTATCTGGTTTTCTCCTTCGCGTTCGTGTCTGCTCCTCTGCGTTCGTGAAGGGTAATCTTGGAGGAGGGAATATTTGTTCATCGCGTTTGTGTGAACACAATCACAAATTCAGCCTTCTCCATCTTCATGTTCACGTACTCCCTTCCACATTCGCATAGTGAAAACTAGGCCCGGGGCACTGGTAACCAATCTTTCTACGCATTCGCATTCTTTTGTCTGTTATTTTTCCCTCTTTCCCGTTCGCATTCATATCCTCGCGTTCGCGTAGGCCAATGGTGAGCCGTCACACGTTTCCTTCTCCGCGTTTGTGAGCTTGTCGTCGCGTTCGCGATGACCAAACAAAACAACCTTCAGTTTCTTCCTCGCGAACGCGACCGTATCTCCGCATTCGCGATGCATAAAAACTTGGGCAGACAAAATATAATCCCAAATCGAGTGTTAAACCATTTTTATCACATTTTGACTTGTAGAGCTTGGTTTTGACCGATTCTTGGTGGGGTCTTCAAGAAAATCAATTGAGTAAGTGCTATTCACCTAGAATTTATTATATCCCTTGATTTTATCTTTATTTTGTCATATAAATTGTGTTTTGAGTTGGAAAAATGGTTGTTTTTTAATAAAGTTTTCAAAATGTAAATTGATGATTTGAAGGGCGAATTGGTTTCGGAACTTGATAATTTTTGTATGGTTGAACTCGTATCGGAGTGGGTGTTCGAGTTTTGTAAAATTTATCAGATTCTGAGGTGCGGGCCTAGGGTGTTGACTTTTGTTGACTTTTTAGAAATTGAATAAAAATCATAGCTTTATTAATTGAAACTATTTATTCTTGCATTGTGTGATGTATTCAAGTCATCTTGGGCTAGATTGAGATGAGCGGGGATAAATTTGTAAAGGGAAGGCGGAGTCTGGAGTTAGCTAGATTGAGGTAAGTTTTTTGCCTAACTTTGTTGAGAGAATTTTTCCTCCTATTTGTGATTGTTTGCTACATGAGGGGGTGATACATATGTGAGGTGACGAGCATATATGTATGTGTCAGGGTTAATCATGCTCGGGGGTAGATTATGTTATAATTGTGTCTCGTAGAATTTCACAACATGCTTGCTTCATGCCACGCTTGACTTCTAGATATTTAGAATGTAGCGTTAAATGTTAGAGTCGAGACTTAGCCTAATATAACTTAATCAATTTGATGGAAACTCTTAGAATACATTGACGTGTCTAATTCGTACATCTCTATGCATAGTCATTAATATGTTGCTATGGTCGATATTTTGAGGTGCTAGATTACATGCTTGTGTTGTTGAAAAAACATCGTGGGAACTGTGGAAGTACTTGAATTATATAGCCTTGAGCATTTATTGAATTATTGTTGGCTTGGAAAGTAGTGACTGAGAATTTGATTGGAATATTCGTTTGACACTCTGACTCAGTGTTATTTATACTTCCTACCTAGCTACTTTATTGAAATTTATATGCTTAGTGAGTAAGAGTGTAAAGTACGAAGGGTGATGCAGTGCCATTGTTTATATTCATTATCATCTGAGGAAGAATGTAAAGCACGAAGGGTAATGCCATGCCATTGTTTTTCATTATCATGTGAGGAAAAGCGTAAAGCACGAAGGGTGATGTCGTGCCATTGTTTATATTCATTATCACGTGAGGAAGAGCATAAAGCACGAAAGGTGATGTCGTGCCATTATTTATATTCATTATCATGTGAGGAAGAGTGTAAAGCACGAAGGGTGATGTCGTGCCATTTTTTATATTCATTATCATGTGAGGAAGAGTGTAAAGCATGAAGGGTGATTCCGTGCAATGTCATTTGTGAGTAAAAGCACGAAGGGTGATGCCGTGCCATTGCATTTATACTTTTATACTTTTGTATCATTGTGAGGTCATGGCACGGAGGGTGTTTCCGTGCAAGTGAGGACGAGAGACATGCATTATGTCATGATAATCTTTTCTTGTATATATCTTCATGTCTTACCTTGAATTATTACCGTCCTATTTGTTGTTCTTATGTGACTTGTCATCACCGTTCTGTCCTCATTCTCTATCTAAATCGTTATTGTGTTGCCTATGTCTTCTATTTGTGTAACTTGTAAACATCACACTTACTTCCTGTTATTATGATTGCATCCATGTCATATCTGTTTTGCTGCACTTAGGCACGAGTTTTCTTCCATGTTGGTCATTCATGCCTCTACTTATTGCATTATAAAGAACATGTATCCCTCCCATTTCTCTTATTTGTTATGTCCATGTTCATGCATCCATCATGCTAGTTAGATGAAGTTATAACCCTTTTTCCTAATTGTGGTCATTCACTCTATGCTCCTTGCTTAGTCTGTTACTGATGTTCTCTTGCACATTCTTGTTTATTATTACTGCTTGCATATTCTCTTCCTTGTCATTTCTATTATCGGTATTTCTATCATTTGGTTGGTATTGCTTTACGCATATTTGGTGAGGATGAAATAAATGCACGAAGGGTGTTGCCCTACCGTTAAATTTGATGTCTTGAGTACTTCTTTCACACTATGAAAATTTTGAGGCAATTATTTTGGTTCATGGGCTTTCGTTCTAAGGAAAGGGCCGGTTAAGATGTTGGAAACTGTTGAATTGTGATTCTTTCTGGTACTCTTTTATTATTTTGTACAGTTGCATTGTGTACTCTATTATATTATTCTGTCACATAGTTCTATGGCTAGCTTACATTATAGTGTTTGTTAATGAGCACCTTTTTGACTAAAAGCCTCGTCACTACTTCGACGGGGTTAGTCAAGATACTTACCAGTACATGGGGTCGGTTGTACAATATTGCACTTCTGCACACTCTGTGCAGACTATTGGAGCGGAGCTGCTGAAGAAGTCGGGGGCTGACCCTGAAGATGTTCGTGTATTCTGGATAGAAGTTGCCACTAGTCCTTGCTAGTTTTAGACATTATTAAGTTTTTCATGTAGTTTTCAAACCGATCGTGTGATTAATTACATTTTCTTTGTAAATCCTAAATCCTAGAAGCTCATGATTCGTACTACCAGTTCTTGGGTAAATGTTTGTAAAAGTTCAGATAAATTCCAATTTATTTTTCTATAAGTTTGGTTTGTTTCTTTTGTTAATTGGCCTACCTAGCGGGTCAAGTTAGGTGCCATCATGACCTGTGATTTTTGGGTCGTGACACACACTCCTATGTACAAAATCACCCAACGAAGCTAACAGAACCATAAAAAATTCAAATCTGGGTTCATTTACACATAAGCCAACATCCAGTCAACTTTTCCAACTTAAGCTTTCCATTACTAGACTATGTGTTTCAATTCGTTCTGAAATAATTTAACACTCGAACCAACTACCCCGGTAAGTCATAAAACAACAGTAAAGCAAAAAAATGAGCAGAAAATGGGGGAACGAGGCTACAACTCTCAAAACGACCAGCCAGGTCATTACATCCTCCCCTCTTAAACGAACGTTCGTCCTCGAGCGGGTCTAGAAACATGCCTGGAGTCTTAAATAACCTGGATATCAACTCCGCATCTCCCGCTCGGTCTCCCAAGTAGCCTTCTCCACGGGCTGACCTCTCCACTGCAACTTTACTGAAACTATATCCTTTGACCTCAACTTCCGAACCTGCCGATCTAATATAGCCACTAGCCTCATATCATAATTCAAATCACCATCCAATTGTACTATGCTGAAATCCAAAACATGAGACGGATCGCCAACATATTTCTGGAGCATAGAAACATGTAATATTGGATGCACTCCCAACAAACTAGGTGGAAAGGTAAGCTCGTAAGCCACCTCCCCAATCCTCTGAAGCACCTGAAACGACCCAATGTATCGAGGGCTCAACTTTCCTTTCTTTCCGAACCTCATAACACCCTTAATCAGTGAAACCTTCAGCAGGACCTTCTTCCCAACCATGTAAGCAACATTACAGACCTTCCTGTCAGCATATCTATTCTGTTTGGACTGTGTCATCAGACTCTTGAATCAATTTATCCTTGTCCAATGCATCATGAACCATGTCACTACCCAATATCCTAGCCTCCCCCGGCTCGAACCAACCCACAGGAGATCTACATTGTCTCCCATAATAAGCCTCATATCTAATGATTTAGTTAAAAAATACATGATTTGGACCAAAGTTACTGGGTTCGGCCGAACCCGTATGTTTTATGCTCCCTCCGCCTCTAAGTTAGTCGGACGTATAGTTGCCTTGGGTCGATTCATCTCTAGGTCCCCCGACAAGAGCCATCGGTTCTTATCATTATTGAAGAAGAAAAATAACTTCTCATGGAACCCGGAGTGCCAACAAGCCTTAGAAGAACTCAAGTGGTATCTCTCGAGCCCACCTTTGCTTCATACTCCGAAGGCAGACAAACAGTTGTACCTGTACTTAGCGGTATCAAAACTAGCGGTAAGTGGAGTCCTAGTCCAGGAAGAGGAAGGTACACAATTTCATATCTATTACGTTAGCCGGACTCTAGGCGTGGTTGAAACTAGGTATCCTTACCTAGAAAAACTGGCGCTCTCTTTGCTAAGTGCCTCTAAGAAGTTAAATCGTATTTTCAATGCCATCTTATATGTGTTGTAACTACTTACCCATTGAGAAACATAATGCATAAACCTGAGCTCTCGAGACGATTGCCAAAATGGACCGTGGAAATCAGCGAGTAAAAAATCAAATATCAACCCCGAACCGCCTTCAAATCTCAAATTTTCGCAGACTTCGTGGCCGACTTTACTCCAGCCCTAATCCCCGAGGTCGAAAAGGAATTTCTGTTAAACTCAGGGAATTCCTCTAAAATCTAGACCCTCTTTACGGACGACACCTCGAACGCAAAGGGGTCCGGACATGACATCGTGTTGAAGACACTAACGGGTAATGTAGTAAGACAATCTATTAGAACTGTAAAATTGACTAACAACGAGGCCGAGTATAAGGCCATGATTGCAGGTCTCGAACTGGCTAAAAGCATGGGGCCGAGGTGATCGAAGCTAAGTGCGATTCCCTCCTTGTGGTGAACCAAGTAAATGGAACGTTCGAGGTCAAAGAGGAACGAATGTGAGGGTACCTGGATAAGCTACAGGTGACGCTACATTGGTTCAAGGAGTGGACTTTGCAACATGTACCTCAGGATCAAAATAGCGAAGCCGATGCTCTTGCCTACTTGGAATCGTCAATTGATGACATTAAATTCAACTCGGGAACTATCGTATAACACATGAAATCAGTAGTGGAAGAAAGTCACACCGAGATAAACTCGACAAGATTAACCTAGGACTGGAAAAACAAGTATATAGATCACCTAAAGACCGGGCAGCTACCTTCGAATCCTAAAGAATCGATATCTCAGCACACAATGGTGGCCAGGTTCAGCCTGTCAAAAGACAACACCCTATTCAAGAGAATGTTCGATGGCCCACTTACCAGATGCTTGGGAACGAGAGATACCGAATATGTTTTAAGGGAAGTTCATGAAGGCACCTGCTGGAACCATTCGGGTGCCAAATCGTTGGCTCATAAGGTAATCAGAGCCGGCTACTACTGAATCGACATGGAAAAAGGCGCAAGGGACTTTGTACGATAATGCGACGAATGTAGAGGCCCGCATCGATGATTTATTAGACCGGGAGCTACTAAATTCAGTCTTGTCACCCGGTCCATTCATGAAATAGGGAATGGACATCGTCGGTCCCCTACCATGGACACCCAATAAGGCTCAATTTATATTATTTATGACTGGCTATTTTTCTAAGCGGGTGGAAGACCAAGCATTTGAGAAAGTCAGGGAGAAAGAAGTTATTGATTTCATTTGGGACAAGATAATATGCCCGTTGGGAATGTCGGCCGAGATTGTGCGCGACAATGGGAAGCAGTTCATCGGCAGTAAGGTGAGAAAATTGTTCGAGGACCGACGCCAAAGGAAAATGGAAGAAAATATTTCCCGAAGTCCAATGGGCATATCATACGACCTCAAAATCTATAACCGGGGCCACCCCGTACTCGTTGGTCTATGGTGCCGAAGCGCTAATACCGGTCGAAGTAGGAGAACCAAGTCTCAGGTTTCGATATGTACCCAAAGAAACAAACGACGAGCCCATGACGACAAGCTTGGAAGTTTCGGACGAGAGGCGAGAGGTCGTCCTTTTTTGATTGGGCGCCCAAAAATAATGGATCGAAACGTACTACAATCGGGGAGTCAACCTCCGACACTTCAATACACTAAACACCCGGAACCCGAACGAAGGGATGATGGGACCGAATTAAAGCTCCGTATCGAAGTATCGAGATCATCGGCAAAGGATCATACAAACTCGAAGTAGTGAATTGTTAGCGACTACCGAACAACTAGAACGTAACCCACTTAAATCGATACTTCTGCTAAGTATGACCTCATCTATTTCCTTTATTTACATATATTACGAACACTTGCAGGTAACTCCCAAGGAATGATGCAACATTTAGGCCTATAAGCATGCGTTACACTCTTTTTCCCTTGAATCGGTATTGTCCGAAATGGGTTTTCCAGCAAGTTTTTCAATGAGGCAATAATGAATCGTGCTAACTTATAATTGAATACCGGTTATGAACCAGAGTCGAGGTTTACATCAATAGTATTCGAGCCCTCTCTGCGATCAGCCCCGAATAATGAGGGCCATCACCCTTGGATAACGATTTAAGCAAGGAAGGAAATTTCGTGCTTGAATACTCTGGGCTCGATGGATAGGATTTATTGTAAGGTCCAAACGGTCAAATAAACCATTCCTACACGTACCACTTAATCCATAACACAAATCTTGTACACATTACAATAATGGAAGAAAGTTTCTACCTTGCGGATACATATTTTGTCCCATATAATTATTATATTTTTTCCCTAAGGAAGTTGAGCCCAAGGGTCGCCTCTATCCGGATCCAAGGGATCACCCCCGCTCAGGGACTGTCGTCCTAACCAAGCCCAGACAGCTCGGATATTGAAACCCGGCGTATAAAGCCTATTAGGCAACACTCAAACGTAAAAGGCCACAACCGTCCTAGAAACGGCTTGGAGGCGTCCAAAACCCGTAACCAAAACATAAGGCCTTCAAAAATTCTGAACCGGTTCAATGGCTACCCTCGGTAAAATTATAATTTAAGAACATCTAAGTGAGCACTTTAGGGGAAGCATTCATTCATACCAAGCCCCCACAATTTTTAAACAATATTACATCGAGAACATGCCTTGTTCGAACCTACGAACAAGACCCTATTTATTATGTGCTAAGGCATTCTAAATCGTTGCAATCATTAAAAAATGGAGCCAAAAGAAACAAACTCGAAAATTGCCAAAGGGAAAAATCCTTACGTATATCTATTCCAATAAATATCTTTACAAAGGCCAAACGGCCTCAACAAAATATATAAAAATATAAAAATAAAGAAAAGTCTTTAAGGAACTTAAGCCTGATCTTCGCCAAAGCCCACCTCGTCATTGAGGCCATCGGGGTCTTCTCCGTCTTCTGGTTTGTTGGAGCCCTCAGAGCCTTTCTTGTCGTCAAGATTGGCCAACTTCTTTGCCTGAGCCTCGAGTCTCTAAGCGTTTTTTATCTTGGCCGATAGGTCGAAACCCCGGGCATGAACTTCCTCGAGAGCCTCTCTTCGGGATCGCCACTTCACATACTCGACAGTGACTTTCAGGCGGTCCTGGGCTGCCTCAATATTAGCTCTATACTGGGCGACCATCTCTTCAACTTTAGCCCTGGTTATTTTCATCATTGACTTAATATTTTTAAGCTCATTGCTAAGGGCATCCCACTTAGCGATATTCGAGCCCATTTGGGACTGGAGGTATTCAATTTTTTATACCGAGCCTTCGCTTTCTCTATCATCGCTCGAAGTGGAACCTTCACCGAGGCCAACTGACCCCAGGAAGTCTACTTCTCCGAAGCCAATCGGTCCATTTTTCCCTTCTACTCTTTGGCCTCGGCCTTTACCTCATCCATCCCAGCTCGAAGTTGGTCGATCCTGTCAAGCTTCTGTTGGACCTGCGGGTTTTGACCGTTAGTCGCCATGTATAACTCGCCATCACTAACTTCAAAGATCGTTACCTGTTCAACCAGGTCGGCATGTTCTTTGTGAGAATTTTCCAACTCATCCCGGAGTTTCTTGACATCTCCTTCGCATTGCTCGCTGAGAAGCTTATACATATCCCTCTTCTCAACAAGCTCTTTGACCTCAGCATGGAGCTAGCTGAGCTCAGCCCGGTACCTGAGAAAGGTTTCATAGCGGAGTACCGAAGCCTGCAGAAGTGTGAAAAGGAAAAGGGATTACAGTTATCAAAAACTAAATTTGAATATAAAAGAGTATAATGACACCTTACCCGGTTCAACGTCTGTTGTACTTCGTTGAACAGGCACGATGCATCCACCTCGCTTTTTTCGCCTGGTCATCTTTGGTTACTAGGCAGCGGAGATAGCTAGCTACCTGATAGGGGCAGAAACAATCTGGGAGTCCTCCGGGATTGTCAGAATAACTGACCACTTCCAGCCAAGATACGATGGGAGTGGGGAACCGGCTGATCAACATTGGACTTAAGTTCGGCCCACGGACCTCCGAGGATGGAATTTTCCTCGGCACCTCTAAGTCACTCAACCCGGAGAAGTCCTCTAGGGTGGATGAGTCCACACCATCAAAAACCAGCAGAGGGGATCGTCCACTCTATGAGCCCATTCGTTGGATTCCTCGTCGCTCAGACTTTATCAAACACGAATTCTATAAACGAAGGCTATCCTGAAATTTTGATAACACCAGGCGGAGCGGAGTTGGTGTCTCGAAAGGTTTCGGCCCTCACCTCTGAACTAACCTCATGAACCCCAGGGGGGTTAGCCTCCATTGTTCCCCCTCGATATCCACCCACTCCTCGAGAACAGACGGCTCATAGGACACAAAAGTTTCGTCCTTCTCGAGCTCGTCCCTGAGCCGGTAAAGCAATTCCGAGTTAGGCACCCGAGAGCTGGAGCTTTCCTTTAGTTTACGAGCCAACCTTCTCCTTAGATTCTTTTTGTCCGAGCTCAGGGAACTCGAATCCCTCCTTCTTTTCTTCTCTCCTGTTGCGGCTTCAGGCTGCCACAAAGCAGAAGGATCGGCGGGTAGATCTTCACCCCCTACTAAGGGCCTAAGCTCGATGGTCTTGGGAAAACTGTCAAAAATGAGAAGAGAAGGAATGAAAACATAGTGTCGAAAGGGAAAGCATGGTTCTACTTATCCAAGAAAAGGACTCTTACCGTGAGAACAAGCCTCCCAGCGGCCCTTTGAGAGTTCACGCAACGAGTGATCGACATAAGGCATCTACAAACAAATTCCCTCGATCAACTCCTTGAGCCGAGAAATGGTGTTTGGGATTCGAGCGAGGGCAGCATAGCAAAAACCGAGGAGGGAAAAAGAATTAAAATGTAAAATCGACATCTAAAAAAAAGAAACTTACATGCTACATTCCACTTCTCGGGGAATGGCCTAAATTCGGCAGGTATCTGGTCGGCAGTTCTCACCCGCACGAAGCGTCCCTACAAACCCCGATATCGGTCCTCATCAATGCTTTAAAACTACAGTTTGCTAGCCTGATGTACAAGCTTTATCAGTCCCCCCGGAAGATTCGGGGAATGTACAAGCAAAATGGATGGCCGACAGTGAACAAACAAGAGTCGACTTTCTTCACAAAAAATTAGAGGAGGATTAGGATCCTCCATAATGACGGATGGATCTGGACCAGGCACACGTTGTACCTCCTAAAGAAATCTGTAATGACCGAGTCCTCCGGGCCCAATGTGATGGGATAAGTGTAAACACTCGAATACCCCTCCACGTGAGTAGTAATGTCATTATCAGACCCGAAAATCACTACATCCTTATCCGCCCAGCCGCAGTCCTTTAGAACCACGGGAAAAACAACCTTAATAATGGAGCAGATATACCGTGACACCGCCTCGCATCAGCCTTGAACCGAAGAGGGATTTTTTACCTTGAAGTTGTAATTAACCGAACATCCCCACACCCCCCCCCCCCCNTTTAGGGGGCTCGGCTGTCGGTTCATCAGTGGTCACGCCCGAAGCGGACCTCTCAAGGACAACCACATCAGGGGCGGTCTCCTCGACCTCATTGGTCGGCTGCGAGGAAGAAGTAACACCTTTCTGGGGAACAGTCTTGGAAGTCTTTAGTATTTTTACTGAGAAAAAAAAAGTTTAAAGTGTGAAGGAAGATGAGGAGTCAAAGGGTAAAAAGCTTGCTGAGAAAATCAAGCTCACTGACTTAAGTGAAGAGGAAAGGAAAGATTGCAATTTGAAGAATGAAGGCGAGAATGTTGAAGAGTGGAGAAAGGTAGTGATATCTTGAAGGATCGAAGGTAGAAGCTTTGTCAAAATTAAAAAATGAACGAAGAAAAGAGAATTAGGCTTTGCATCATTTCGCATCTAGGAACAAACTGTTGATGGCTGACATGTGTTTGAGGTCATAATAACCTGACCGGCGAGACGTTTTGGGTTCTTTGTCATTTCTGTCACGGCGTGTTGAAGAAGGAATCAAGGAGCTCACGTCATTTCTCGTCAACTTACTCCCGAGAAACGAGGGGACTATCTGTATACAGGGAAAATCAAGCTCATGATACGCCTCGATTTTTGATGAAGTAAACGGAGCTACAAATAAGAGGGCAAGGAACTGAAATCAAGGCAAAGGGAGCCCCTCGATCTGGGGTACGGGAGAAATGTCTGCCCTCGAGAATATCGGGGCCATAGCCCCCAAGACAGGTTCGAACCCCAAAGGCCTCAAAGAGCATTGCTAGACGATCCAGCACGACCAACAGAAAGTCATGATATACCCGACCGGTCGGATATCACGGCCTGGATCTCAGCACGTACCGATAGAAAACCGGTGATTAGTTAAATATAGGATTTTTTACCTCTTATAAAATTGTGCTTAGGGTAAAACTCCCCTATTATATAAAGGGGAGTCTAGTTTTTCATTGTAATGCATACCAAGGCAATTTACTATTATTTTCTCTGTTATTGAAAGCTCTTATTTTTGTTCATCAGTGCTGGCCATTGTGAGTACAGATCAAAGGTGAATGTTTCATTGAGGCTTGAACCACCCTCTTCAATTAGTTTAATAACTTACTATATTTTTATTTGTTTAATCTAACGCAATTTATCGTTTGTATCGAATTAATCCACGCATCCTTAAAACTACATACAAATTTAATTGTTATCTGGTTTTGAAGATAAATGGTGGGAAAGCTCTCAGATGGCAATGTAGTAATATCAAGTATTGCTATTGGACTAACAATAAGCAAATAACAGAAAACTAAAATACGGACATATTTTGTACTCCCTCCCAATTTACATAAAGGTATTTGACTGGTCACTAAATTTCAAAATTAAAATTTATGGTCTAAAACAAAACATGAAAATTGGTGCAACTAGAAAAAAATCTCATTAAGGATAAAAAGAGAAATCTAAAATTGAATTATTGCTAAATACGAGAAGGTGTCCTTTTTTGGACCGTTTAGAAAGGAATAAATATCACATAATTGGGATGGAATGAGTAACAAAATCTTACTAGGTTTGTGTGACATTGTTCTTCCCAATTTTTACTTGTGGGATCATATTAGGTTTGCTATTATTATTATTATTATTGCTGTTGAAATTGCTCAGCTATTTTTGGATTGAATCTATTGCTTGTTGCCTACTTTAACAAATTAATTAATTTATCCTAATAAGCAAATTTTCAATTAAACATTCTTCCCTCCCCCTTTTTATCCGTCGATTTTAGGTGTTGAATATCTTTTTAGAAAATTGATATTTCCAGTTAAAATGTCTGTAAACACGCTATTATGTTTTTCTTTATTTATCAAGCTCAATAATTGTGTCTCATTTTTTTTATCCTTTGAAGCTTTGAAAATGCAGAACAAAGAGGAAGACGGTGAAATTATTCTAAAAGATGACTTACATTGGTTTTTCCAAAAGCGAAAAGAAATAAAAAGAACTTTTGAGTGCATCAATTGGTTCTTATCGTTCCGTCTGCTTATAAAATGCTAAAACCAAGAGCAAAGGCAGTTAATATCAATAACATTTTTCTTTTTCAATTATTAGAAGAAAATGGAAAAGCACGAAAAAGCTAAAAGGAATTAAGTCCCAAGTTCTAAGAGAAATCTAAATAGAGCCAGAGGCAGAGTCAGTATTTAAAATTTATTAGTTCGGAATTATAATATCTTTATGTTATTGAATTTTAAATTAATAATTTATACATAGTAAATAATTTTTTTAAGACAAATACAATATTTGGACTAAAATGAATGAGTTCAGCCGAACTCATACCATCAATGCTACCTTCGCCCCTGAATAGAGCTGACGTCTATGACTAAATACATATATCTCATCCATAGAGAACCACAGCAATATAGCTATCAGTTGAGTACAAATTGAATTTTTTTTTTTAAACGAAATGGAACTTGTACATTTTTCAACATAAATAATTCAAGTGGTAGCCAAACCGCGTCTAATTCAAGAAGCAACTAGTACTTTTTTCAACATAAAAAATCATGCAAGTAGAACAACATGACATGTGAACAACTATCTTCTATGTATCATAAACTGCACATGTACCAACAGACTCGGATAACCTTCCAATTATCATCCGTACTTATATAGTTTTCTGCTCCGCCATTTTTCTCCTTTCATTGTTTATTTTGAGAATCTTTACTATTTAAAGTCTACTTGCAATTTCACATGCATATTTTCTGCTTCTTTTGACTAGCACACGTTAATCTTAATAATTGTTCATTCAGTCTTAATAAAGTTTTAAATCGATCATATATTAGTCTGTGTTATTTATTTATATAGTAGATGATTTAGTGTATAGAATTTAGCTTATACACGAAAGATTAAATCATCGGTTCTTGTAAGTATAAAGTTTGAGTTCACAATCTAATAATGGGATTGGACAAACCATCAGAAATGATTGTAGCACAAGATTAAATATAATTTATCTTGATTATGGGAATGATTTAATTCTAACTTCTTGTGCTAGTACATTTTGTATGTATTGAACGGACCAAGTAGAGATAAGTATTTTATACTGACTTAATAAAATAAACTCTCCGTCATTAAATGTACTTATACTCTTAATCTTGATATAATTATTATTAGTTGTGTATATTATTATTGTTTTGATTTATTAAAAGGTGAGATTCTTTCGTCAGTCAATATGCCTAATAAATTGGATAATACTAATGTACATTGGCGAAGTAATAGTTAGTTGATGGAATCCATGGCTCGGTTTAGAGATTGATGATACATCTTTATGAAAGTTTATAAGTTTTCATGTGTTAATCAGGCCAGTGAATTTTGTACCCGACACATGAAATAAGTTACGTGAAAGTCTAAAGGAAATAATCAATGAAT
The DNA here is from genome assembly GCA_005239505.1 of Nicotiana paniculata. NCBI lineage: Eukaryota > Viridiplantae > Streptophyta > Magnoliopsida > Solanales > Solanaceae > Nicotiana > Nicotiana paniculata. The sequence continues at coordinate 27,385 of ML319838.1, forward strand.
TAAATCGTCAGTAATTAATTTAATTGATTAGTATCTGAATCTTAATATCGGGACTTAAATAAGATTTAATGGATGAATTTTAAAATTGAATAAGGAGTGCAATTACGAATTTTAGTGGAATAATTCGTAATTAATTATGGTGGATATTAATTTTGAAATTATAAATTAATTCCATAATTGGAAGCATTGTTAATTAAATTTTGTGATCCCTGTTGTGCCTAAATAATAGGAAATAAAGGACTCCATTTTTTGGTGGAAAAGAAAATCCAACATGTTTTGGAAAAGGGTTTTAACTCTTAAAACTTGTGCTATAAATACATAAGGTTTTACACCTAGAGAAAGAATAAAAAGTGACCAAAAATTTCAGCCTATTTTCCTAGAAATTTCGCCCACACGAAATTGTAATTTTCGGATATTATTTGAGTAATACAGTAGAAGACCGTGGAACATTTGGAGATCGTGATCGTGCGGGTGGTGGAGATTTCAACCAGACGATGTGAAACTGAAGGCTCACATGAATAAAGAGTCATCTTCACGCTTCAAGAGGTAACCCGTGAAATCCCGTTTATACCAGTTGTCTAGATTACATGTGATTTTGATACTGGGATTGCTTCCGCTACATATAATAATCCATCAATTGGTATCAGAGCCCACTCACATCTAATTAGATAACTAGTTTTTTCATGAAACAAGAATATCGTGTTTATATGCGTTTTTGAATTACATGTATATGTTGTTTTCTGAAAAAATGCACTGTTGTTTTGTGAATTAACTGTGCAAAATTTTTTGATTATTCTTGCGATCATGAGATATATGTTTTTTTATTGATATATGATTGAGATGATCTGGATTTTTTGGTTAAACCTTAGAAAAAACGTAAAACCCGATTTTGACCAAATTGACGGTGTTTTCGGAGGTCAATGAACTTGACGGACTCTGATTCAGCTGAAATTTGGTGGTTCCATCGGAAACGACGTGGTGAGAAAAACTCGTGAATAGCGTTTTGAGATGGTTTGGACTGTATTTTGTGTGTTTTCCTTTGTTTGAAAATTATTTCTTAATAATTTTAATTCGTTTTTAATTCAATGGTGGTGGAGTGACTCCCTATGGTCTCCATGATTAAATACTAGTGATATAATAGACTTACACAATGGCTATTAGTAAATAGACGTGTTGTTGTATTAAATTCAATAATAGAGGTGTAGGATTTTATTGACTAGGTCTTACGAGGTATACTTGCTATAATTATTTTGTAAGAAAGTGAAATCCTTTGTGTCACGACCCAAAATCTATCAAGGTCGTGATGGAGCCAGACACCATAGTCAGGCAAGACAACACTCAATGGTTAATTAAATTCCTATTTTAGTATTTTGAAAATAATTACTTTTTATTTCATTATATAAAGATCAAATAAAGTTACCGAGTAAACAACGATGTTTTAAATAATTCAATCGACAAATACATCCCAGAACCCGGTGTCACAAGTGCATGAGCTATTTCTAAGACAAACCAAATGAAATACAATAACCGTCAAGAATACAAATGGGACAGTAAAGAAAGTACAATACATCCGAGGAAGACTTTGATGGTTGTGGGTCGTCTCGAGGGGAGCAGCTCTCCTAAGTCTCCAGGTCAGCCACATCACTGCGTCAAGCGGGGCCACTAGATATACATGTACCTGTGCAATAAAAATGCACAACAACTATAGTATGAGTACGAAAACAACGCGTACCCAGTAAGTATCTCACCTAACCTCGAAGAGGTAGTGACTAGAGGTCGAATTTGACACTTGCTAGAGGTCAATTTAGTAAAATCAAAGGTGACACTAAGCATGGATATCATAGGTAATTAACAAATAGTGATAGGAAATAACAACTTCTTCCACATTTACAAACTTTAAATCTTCGTCATTTCAGTTGACAACTTATAAATCCAGGCCAATAACCAGTTAAAAATCTCATAAAGTACTCAGAAAATATCATGCGCAAGAAATGCCGAGGGTCGAACGGCTCGAACCAATGATAAATGTAAACTGTGAACTGCCGAGGTCGAACGGCTCGAACCATAGATCCATCTATTATCCTACTCGCGAATCGATCATGCGATGTGGTCATATATAAATAGTAGAATTACCCTACTCGTGAATCTTACATGCGACTCAAGTACTCATAGATACACACATTCACACAATAATTCACATTTTATCAGGAAAACAATTACCCAAGGAAGTGATAAAATTCTCTTTTAATGGACGCGAAGATAGTATTTAAATCTTTTCCAGAAATTCATTTACCAAGTTTGATAAGGTTTAATCATTTCCAAATTCATCAATAAAGTTACAAGTATGGAAAATAAAATATGCTTTTGGGTCCTAGACTACCCGGAGTAGCTACGCACGGACTCACATCACCTCGTGCGTACGTAGCCCCCACAAATAGTAGCACGTATTTAATGATTTCACCTATGGGGACAATTCCCTCTTACAAGGTTAGAAAGGAGACTTACCTCGCTCCGAAGATTCATAACCGGCTTATAAGGCCTTCCGGCGACTCAAATTGATGCACCACGCCCAAAAACTATCCAAATAACGGGCAAACCAATAAAATATACTCTAATACTTATAACAATTCAATTTATATAAATTCCTAACTCCGCTCAGAAAGTTGACAAAATTACCCTCGGACCCACGTGCCCGGATTCCGAAATTTTTCGAAGATAAACATTACCCATAACTTTACGAACTCAAATATATAATCCTCTTTCAATTTCATGCCCAAATTCGTGGTCAAAATTCAAAAATATCAATTTCTAGGTTTTCTACCAAAACCCTAAGTTTTCACTAATTTGCATGTTCTAATCCATATATACTCATGTATTTAACTCAAAATTGTGAAGAAAGCACTTACCCCATTCCATATGGTGAAAATCGCCTCAAAAATCGCTTCAATCCGAGCTCCATAGCTCCAAATATGCTAAAAATGGCTGAAACATCGATATATAACTTCTGCCCAGGTATTTACTCATCGCGATTGCGAGAAATGCTTCACGATCACGAAGCACAACTTTTCTCAGCCCAAAATCTGCCCTTCGCGATTGCGAAGAACAAATGCAGCTCCTCCTAACAGTCTCTAGTATAATGGTTATAACTTTTTATACAAAACTCCACATGGCAAATGGTTTGACTTTTTGAAAACTAGACAACAAGGGCTATAACTTTCGTTCTTTTATCAATTCGCGGTTCCTTATATATTACGAGATATAAGCTATCAAAGTCAGCCCTATGAAACACAATGTAATTTCCAAACTCTTCCCGGACAGGCTGTAGTGTATCAATTATAACTCTTTGGTAACAACTCCAAATGCCAAATGGTTTGATTTTATGCAAAACTAGACACAAATGGATACAACTTTTATTTTTGGATCATCTCCAAATTCCTTATATATTGCAAGATACAAGCTTCTAAAGTTGGGTCAGTGCAACAGAAACTTTCCTCTAAGCGATCGCAAAAATACTTCCGCGGTCGCGATTCACTAGCCATTTTCTCTCATTTAACTCATCGCGATTGCGATCAATTCCCCGCGATCGCGTAGCACACTGCTGTAGCCAAAAACCAGCAGCTAAAAATGACCTAGAAATGGTCCGAAACCACCCCGAAACTCACCCGAGCCCAGCGGGACCCCGTCTGAACATACCAACAAGTCTCAAAACATATCACGGACTTAGTCGAGGCCTCAAATCACATCAAACAACACTAAAAACACGAATCACACCCCAATTCGAGTCTAATGAAACTAAGAAATCCCAATTTCTACATTCGATGTCGAAACCTATCAAATCACGTCCGATTAACCCTAAATTTTGCACACAAGTCGCATTCAACATTACGGACCTGCTCCAACTTTCGGAAACAGAATCCGACCCCGATATCAAAATTTTCACTTCCGGTCGGACTTCTTAAAAACCTTCAAATTTCTAACTTTATCCAAATGACTCCAAATTGACCTAAGGACCTCCGAATTCACTTCAGATAGCGCTCCTAATTCTAGAATCACCATACAAAGCTATTCCCAGACTCAGAATCTAAAACGGACATCAATAACACTGAACTGCACTTCAACCCAAACTTATGAAATTTCTTCCCAATTACTAACTTCCACAATATGCGCCGAAACGCTCCCGATTCATCCAAAACCCGCTCCGAACATATGCCCAAGTCCGAAATCATCATACGAACCTGCTGGAACCTTCAAATCCTGATTCCGAGGTCGTTTACTCAAAACTCCAATCTTAGCCAATTCTTCCGACTTAAGGCTTCTGAAGTGAGAATTTTCTTTCCAAATTGACTCCGAACTTCCCGAAATTCAATTCCGACCACACCTTCAAGTCATGATACTTGAAATGACGCTGCTCATGGCCCCAAATCGCCAAACGACTCATTAGATCTCAAAACGACCGGTCGGGTCGTTATATTCTCTCCCACTTAAACATACGTTCGTCCTCGAACGTGCTAAGAACTGCTCTGGAGTTGTATGAAATCACTGTTCAACACCTCGTGCACCTGGACATGCTACCACAACCCAGTTGAGTACATTTGCTCGAACAAATATGAAGATATTCTCTTTTATTTAGGCAAATGGGCCTTAGAACCAGGTTTCAACATCCGCAATTCTTAATTAGGCCTGCTTCCAATACGTGAACACCGAATCGATCAGTACACGTGTTATCAGAATATGATTATATGCCTCCGCTGAATTTGCACCATACACCACATAATTCATCGTCTAACCATAATGACGTTCCCTGATCTTAATATCCAAAATTCCACAAATCTGATGCTCCCAACGCACCTCATGACACATATATATAAGTCCTGCTATAACGCTTACGATACCACCACAACGGAGGAGATGTGTAGAAATTCATAACCAACTGCAGAATTAACAAATCATTGAACCTCTCCTCCTGACTAGAATCATCACTTCATTATGAAACAAATAATGGTATTTGTTCTTTAATGTAATTCACACAAACTTATCGCACTAATCCCTGATCCAATAACCTCGTCTCACCCAATGTGAACTACTCAGGCAACAAATCACCCCAAACATGACCAACAGTGTCACATGATGCCACAATGCGCCCATAGGCCACAACTCGAATGCGATACATAAAGAAAATAAATTCTAGAAGGAACTACTCTACTCACACAATTAATTAGACAATCGAAAAGATGCTACAAACCTCCCTCAAAAAAATGGGAAACAAAACACCAGAAAATAATATAGGGAACTAATCACGCTCAACTATGTCTATTAAAAGACTAAGCGGGCGTTGCAAATATAATCCGTGTAATTTTCCAGAGTCGAATCCCATAGGGAATTAACGTATCAAATGTCGTCTTTATATTACTAGATTCTCAATAGTCAACTTTCTCAAACGTTGTGTATATCACTTTGTGTTGTTTCTACTACTACAGCTAAACTGAAATAATAAACTTAAGATTAACTAACAATAAGATGTAAACAATTGAATTAAAGGTCTAAGGTTATGGTTTCCCTCGTTGGTGAACTTTCTTCTTGTATACTTCCTATAGTTTTGATTTAGTTGTCTCTATCAATCATGAACACTCCAGTTACCATAAATCTCTCTCAAGTAATTATGATAATTTACTAGACGCACTCTCTCAAGTTACGCTAGCTATATTGCATTACAGTTCACTTTAGATTGCACCTGAGATATCTTTATATCTAATCGAACCTCTAAACCCTCGGTTATGACTCTCGCCTATACTCCGGGAGTGGTTTTCTTCAAACAACTACCTAAATATACACTCTCTCTTAAGTAGATACATAATAAATACGCACAGCTAATTGAGGGCCCTTCAATCAACTACAACAAGAACGTAGTTGAACAAATAGAGATTAACAACCAACCAAGACTATATTAATATCACAATAAAGTCATCCCCCAATGGATTCCACCAAAACCTTAGATTAGAAAATTTAGCTACTCATAATAATGATAAAAACTACAAAACAATTCATAACCAAAGGTAAAAGCAAAAAACAAGGAGATATGGATTCATGCCCAATTGCCTCCTTACCTCTTGCCCTTGCTTTTCTTGTTCTAAACTCTAAACCATGATAAAAATCTTCTCTTGGGCTAATTTAACCTTTTATAGTTTGTGTAGATTGGCCTTGAACTTCCAAAAACACCCTCCAGCTTCTATTTTCCGCGTCTGGACTAGCACAAGCGCGCTAGTCATGCGCTAATGCCCGTGCTAGTTGGGTTATACACTGCCTCCGGAAAGCTGGACTAGCGCGTGCATGTTAAGGTCACGCTACAGCCCACGCTAATGGGGTTCTTCACTGCCTCATTAAACTGAACTAGCGCGAGCGCGCTAAGGTCGCGTTACATCCCGCGCTAACGAGGTTTCCTACTGCCTCGCTAAATCTCCAGCCTTCAAATCACCCCGAAATTACCCCATGGCCTGTTATTCTTCAAATTTGCCTGGATCACCGTCATAAGTCCTCAATTGCTTATTGTACTCCTGTGAAACACAAAATCACCATTAGAGCCAATTTATCATCATTTAACACACTTAAGACCGTGAAGCATCATTAAGTTAGAGTATACATATATGCTAAACTATGTGAATTCAGCCTATTATCAACACCCCATACTTAAATCATTGCTAGTCCTCGAGCAATCCACTACATCCTACAAGGTTTCTTTGCATCAAACACTTCCCTACGGTGTCACACCACAACATTTTACAAGCATTAAACCTAGCAGTGTATCATCTATGCCTCAAGCGGCGACTCTCAAATGCCAAGCCATACTCTTACTTCCTCGATATACTCTACAAGGAGGTCAAGACTTACCTCTTTTTCATAAATCACGTGCCCTCACTTCACATAATTGAGAGTAGTTCCACAAAAGATAATAGTAAGAGCAACAAGAACTTTAAATCGAAAGAATTCACTCACGCACAAAAAGAACATTCATATGCCACACAGATACGCCATAGGCTTGTCTGTAGTGTAATACTCTACTAATTGAGTTTATTCAGTCTAAGATCAATATGTCTTTATTTGTTTGTAATTTAGGCTAAGGGACGGGTAGGATACATTTGGGTATAGTGACTAACCTCCCTAAGCACTTTTAATGTAATTACATTAACATTCAGCCCATTTTCATGCTTGACCAGAACTTTCACCATGCCTTGCTTCATAATTACCCCACTATTCTTTAGGTGCAACTTTCTTTTTCATGCCACTAATTATCAAGGACTAAATGTATTTATTGTCCTCTTTCTTTCTTTTGTTTTTCTCTAAGTGGCCTTCACTTTTGCATTTTTTTAATATTTCTTTCACACTTTTGCATCTTTCATTCTATTTCCTTAATTTTCCTTACAGATCAAACCACCACCCCACACTTTGACTTTTACATATCAGCTAACAATTCAAGTGCTCATGAGAGGTATAGGGTTCAAACAGACAGGCTATTCAAACAATTGGTTATGGTTCATAATGTGGTTATCAAAGAAACAGGCTTATAAGCTCAAAGGGGTTGACTATGGTTAATTACATTCAGGTGGGTACATATTTGTGTCTGGCTTAACAAAGAAATGCCTATATCCCTTCTAAGACTAAACAAACTTCTATTTCGATTTGTACACACACGGGGCAAGTTTTAGGTACCAAATGCAGACATAAAATAAGATGCAAAATACCTCACACACACATGGCACATAATTCAATCCAAATTGGTTCATCAAAACACTCCATTGAGCATTCAAGTTAGTTACAACATGCACCATTAAGGCATTCTACAAGACTCAACAAGTGAGCCTAAGCGTCACACTCTAGGATTCAATGTGTTTGGGTGTAACACACTAAGGGTAGCATTTTATCATTCATCACCTTGACCAAAGGATTCTTAACCACTAAAAATAAAAGAAGAAGCTAACTATACCCCGTTCAAGCTAAACCCTTGGAAAAGAACCGTGGTCAAAAGAAAAACCAAGGGGGAGTTACTACACTACCTAAAAAAGAAAAAAGAAAAAAATCTTTTTGGTGTTTTCTTTGGACTAACCTCCCTCAAGAAAACGGCCTAAGAAATCCGTCATCAGGAAGAGTCCACTAAATTTTCTGATTTTTTTTCGATCGACTTGGACTCTCAAGAACCCCGCCGAAGGGATCCGTCATCGGGCCAAGACGGCTTGATTAACTATACCTAAAAAGCAACTAAAATAAACTACAAAAAGAAAACATAAAACAAAACTACAATTCTACCAAGTTAAACACAAACTAAAGCAAACAATTCATAATTGTACAACGTACAACAAAACAGGGAATCCATCCCCCACCCCACACTAAAATGAGCACATGTCCTCATGGCCAATTAAAAACAGAGTAAGGAAAGGGGACTTCCCTGACAGCTCACTCCTGGTCGGAGACGGTGCCTGAGTCTACGTTGCACGTACGAACCAGGGCGTGGAGCCAACCCATGATCCTCTTCTCATATTTCTTCTGCTGGGTGGTCATCTCATCGACACGAGTCCCCAGGTCAGTCACCGAGGTCCTCAGTGCAGCCACATATTGCTCTAGGCGGTCTAACCGCTGGCCCCGACTGAACCCAGACATGCCTCCAACATCCGCAGCCTATTCCTGAGCGGGCTTATCCTCCTCCATGTGATCAGTATCATCCTCACCATGTTGTGGCTCCTCCTCCGCCTCATCATCCTTAGAGTCCTACCCTATCAAATACTTAGCCGCCACCACCACATCCTTGCCCGTAGTGAATCTATCAGCCGTGAAGGGGTGCACCACAGGCACTCGGGTATCTATAGCAAAGTCACCGGACACACCAGCCTGCCAGCATAAACGAGTGACGAGCGAAGGGTAGAAGAATCTATACCGTTTGACCTTCATGCGTGTAAACATCTCATCATGAATCACCTTGGCCACATCGAATGGTGCATTATTCATGACGCACCAAATCAAACACCCTCGAGGGATGTTCACCTCTAAAAGGTTTTTGGAAGGCAGGAGGCGGCTGTTGATCAAGTACAACTAGCATTTGACCTCAAACTTGAGGGCCTAGGAGTGGAATTTGTTTTCATATTTATACCACTTCAATGTGACTCCCGGTTGACAGATGGTCAGGGTGAATGTATCCCAGGGAGTATTTTGTTTCATGATATGTCTGGTAGCCATCCACATAGCCCTCCGCTGGTGGAGATAGCCTTTACACTGACCGGATATTCTCTATGTAGGCATTGACTGAACTTTTCCGCACTGTTACCACATAGTTCTTATGTTCTGGAGCATTGGTATAAAACTCCCGGACAAGCATGGTATTTGCCTCATCAGGCCCTTCCAAGAACATATCCAGGCGTCGCCGCATTAGCTCCTCAGGAATATTAGGACATTTTATGCTGAGTGTGTTGATAGCTATCGCTTGCTCAGGGACGACCGTTTTATCCTCCTTTGCATTGAACCGGTCTTGGGCCTTTGCGGAGATGAAATTTTGGCTATCGAAAGGCCTGGAGTCAATTATTTTGCGAGGCCGTCCCCCGGTGGAAGCTCTTGCCAAGCAGCTGGGGGAGCCTCCGGTGTCTTGGTGCTTTCGTGGAGGCATGGTACCTGAAATTAGCCCAATGTTGGCTCAGTGCAACCGGGTGACCCAACCTTGGTTACCTAGACTTCACCACAAAATTGGTTACAATACTTCCTCCAATGAGGCATTTTTACAAACATGTGGTGGGCCAGGAACAAGTTTAACCCCAAGCATTCAATATAGGACAAGAAGCACCACCACAATAACTCAAACACACGCACACCACCCCCACAAACCATATGTTACTACTTCTTAGCACAAGACAACTACTACCATGTATGACTACCCACTAAGAAAACTATAATAATGTACACAAAGTAAAATAAGATAAAGCTACAAAAAGAAATGAAAAGAAAATTAATATGCATACCGGTAGAGTTGAAGGAGGGTAATAGAGTAATGTGTCTTGAGTAAGACTTGGAAGGGAAGATCTTGGTGTGTAGGGGAAGAGGAAATCTGCGTGGGTTGCTGGGTTTGGGGGGGGATGAAGAAGAGAAGAAGAAGAAGGAGAAGGGTTTTAATTGGTGGGTAATTCTAATGGGAGTGGGAAATTGGGGAAATTGGGAGGGTGGGACGGTTGGGTAGGGTAAAAAAATTTAATTGAGTGAGTGGGTAAAAACAAAATTTAGAAAAACGAAAAACTTACCTGTTGTCGAGATGTACTAGCGCTAGCTTAGCGCGGGCGCGCTAGCCTCAGGGGTCCAGGGACAGTGAGAAACCTTACTAGCTCGGGCTTAGCGCAGTTGAGCTAGTGGAATTTACCTAGGACGGTGAGAAACCTGACTAGCGCGACCACTAGCGCGTGCTGAGCGCGGGCGCGCTAGTCCAGGCGTCCTCAGCCTTATGCTTTTATTTTCTTCTTTCTTTGGGGTCTTTTGCCCACCCCTTTTCTTGCATACCTGCATATGTTAGTACCTACACTATAAATACTATAACTATTGGGTTGCCTCCCAACCAGCGCTTGATTTAACATCGCGACACGACGAGTACAACAATCAATGGGTTGCCTCCCAGGAAGCGCTTGATTTAACGTCGCGGCACGACGCAGAATGAGCGCAATTAAGGCTCGCTCAGCCTCTGAGGTTCAAAAAGATGCACCACAGCCAGCTCACTGGTTTCATTCATCCCCACATACATTTTCAATCTTTGTCCATGGACCTTGAAGGCGTTAGACCCATCTTCAGCAGCAATTTCCACAGCACCAGAAGGAAACACTTCGACCACTTTGAATGGTCCAGACCAGGGGCGAATTTGGGCATGAGTTCTTTTAGGAACTCGACAGGCCCAGTGTTGAACATATAACAAAAAGGTCATTAAATATAATATTTTATACATACAATCATACATGAAATATACGTAAATGACTTGAATAAATTATAATAACCAATAGGTGAGTTATGAAGTTATACTCGTTGGGTCACATATGGTAAAGTAATCCATATTGAAAATCTTTCGTTGTCGTTAAACACAAAATCTAAAAGGAGTAATGAATGTCAATTTGGATCCCTAGAACTTCAAAGTTTCTAAGGTTCTCAAGGCCTAAGTTAGTGCTTGGGCCAGGGAGAGCAGTCCAATCAAGAGCTAAACTCTACTCCCAAATACACCTAATCACTCATATTCACTCTTCCCCACAGGTTTGAGTACCAATGAGGAACTTTCAATGTAAATCCCAACACCACATTGGTACCATACCACAGAAGTATATACCCTTCCCATGATGGCTAAAGGAGAACATTTTGAGACTGCAAGACAACCTATCTACAATGTTATAACCATATTTCAAATCTAAATGGATGATTCACTATGAATAACATGCTAAGAAGGTTCAAAACAAATAAGCTTCAAACACATATGCCTTAACAGCCTTCAGTTAGACTAATATATTTTAAGGATAGAAAGAGCATATAGTTCAAGTGTGCAACAATTATGAACACAAACACATATGCCTTAACAGCCTTCAATTAGACTAATCAAAGATTGGTTTTGACTTAGGTCATATTCTCTATTACACACATAGGTTAACATCTCCAATTGAAACTCTTAAAAAGTATTAACAAAGGTATAGACCAAGAGCTTCAATTAACTTCTAAGGGATTAGGAGAAAGCAGATTAACAATTACAGTTAAGATTCTTGAAGAGCGTTAAAAGCATTGTAGGTTAATTACTACAATTGGTGCTCTCTAAAGAATGCCAATACAGGTCAGCAGCTTCAAATACATATTAATAATCTTAATTAAAAGGCACGGGTTGAGGAATTCAATTAGGACATTTAGAGAGTATTAACAGAGGATCAAAGAAGTAACAATAATCAGAGCTTCCACCGGTACTGTTAGAGGTACCAAAAACTACAATCAGAACTTTTAAAAGATACTAACAGGGTCAAAGGGTCACAACCTTAATTAGTTGTCACAACCCAAATTCCCAACCAACGGGATCGTAATGGCGCCTAACACAATACTTTTTAGGCAAGCCATAGTTAGAAATTTAATTAACCATTTTCTCTTAAAATTTACCTATACATATAAGAAAAATTTTAAAGATAAACTGAATCTAATATTTCCCAATAAGTAACTCCATGAATAATAATAATAACCGAATAATTAAGCCGAACCTCGAACTAAATATACATAACCATAAGCCTACCCAGGGTCTGGTGTCACAATTCACGAACTACTAAGAATACTACAAATAATGGGCTGAAAGAAGTATATATGTATGTTTCGAATGAAATAAAACAGCAACTAAATAGTGTAGAGAAGACTCCATGAGTCTGCGAACGCCAACAGATCTACCTCTTGTCTCCAATGAAAATGTGGAGCTACTAAAATCTTCTAACTCCGGTCGGTACCTGGATCTGCACAAAAGAGTGCAGAGTGTAGTATCAGTACAACCGACCCCATGTACTGAGTAAGTGTCGAGCCTAACCTCGATGAAGTAGTTATGAGGCTACAGCGGGACATTAACAATATAACCTGTGAACAATATATATAATAAAGCAAGAAAGAAATAATAATAATAATAATAATAATAATAATAATAATAATAATAATAATAATAATAATAATAATAATAATAATAATAATAATAATAAAAGATCCTGAATTTGAGACTTTCTACACCAAAAATATTCTCCCACCTGATAGATCTTCTGGTGGTGATCTTTGATTTGGCAAAATTAGTTTCTACCAAAATA